>ML448092.1:0-13812 GCA_005239535.1 Nicotiana rustica
GGCACCTGAGTGCATTGGCTATAGCTGTATCCCTAGTGAATTCCCCGACCTTAGACTTGAAACTCGTCGCATATCCACCTAGGCAAAGGTCACGACCCTAGTACCTTTATCAATATAAGAAAACACCAACAAAAACATCGCAATTATTAGTTAGTACAAAATCCTTAGAACTAACCTTAGTATAATTCAACCCAATATGTTTAGAAGTGTAATTAGGAACACTCTTCCCTTTTAGCTCACTTAGACACTCACTCCCATATAAAGACTCTCTTTGGATTCGATCCCGACCTTCTCGGGTAAAAGCTACACGACCCGTGCCTGCCTACTTATATAGTAGTGTTGGTGGGACGTGAACACAAGGCATCCTAAATCCTTTCATGTACTCCATGATATCGTCTGATCTATCAATCAGATGATCTTGTCTCCCGCCTTTTACAAACTCTGGGAAAACCCTTTAAATGATATTATTAAAAAGGGTATCTGTAGTTGTGACTTTAATTGGCATATTAATTCCATATTTCGCCTTCTTCCTAAGATAGTAGAATATAATATTCAAGTGCTGCAACAAAAAGAGTAAGAAAACATGACTAACATTAACAATATGCATGAACTAATAAAAAGTGAAAAGATGAGTGGATAGCTAGCGCAAGGAGTACAACAACAAAAATAAAAAGCAGTACACATACCGAACTAGACAGAGGCCTCCCAAAATAGTTTAATGTATGGAAAAACATCTTATCATCAATCTGTTCAACTTCAAAGTCAAAACAAGGGTCCAACTTTTGATCACCAGGTAAATACATTTCCCTATATCGTACAAAAGAAGAGATGGAAAAAGAAATATATCAACAAAAATTAAGAAAACATGAAAACAAAAGTGCATAGAAACGAATACACACTCTCCCAATTGCATGTTTGATTCAACAAAGTTTGAGAATGCAGTCGTAAGCTTATAATCAACAGCCACTGAAATGTCATTCACGAATGGAAATCTTCCTTTGATAACCTTTGAGGATCCCCCAACTGCACTAACACCAGATTTCCAGTCATTCCCATATGGAGACTGTTTTACAGCTGCAGGGCGCCTTCTCCGTGTGAAAATTGTTGGAGTTTTTTCAAATACTTTTGTGTTTGGACAACATGTCTTGATACCGACAGATCAGTTTTAGACTTATTAACATCACGAGTTGTTAGTTCATTTCCACGTTGATTTACATTACGTCTCCCTCATTGTGTAATAGCAGCAATTAGATCAAGTTGAGAAGCAGTATATTCAAAATCAGAATCCAATTAAAGATCACCCCCGTGTTGACATGGAGCTTAAATTAGAAAAAGCTAGTGAATAAACAAATATACAAAGTTAATAAATTTAAAAAAATAATGAAAAATAATATATAGAAGACATTACCAGAAGGCAAATTCACAATATTGCTGCCAACATCCACTTGACCAACACCATCAACCCGAGATGCTGAACACATAAAATCATTATCAGCATCACTACTCAAATAAAAAACTATCAAAAATCTCTCATTACATACTAACTTCAGAATTAGTAACATCAACAATCATACCCTGTGGAGCAGTATTAGACTCAATAACAACATATGCTCGTGTCTGTGCAGGAATTCCTGATGGCAATGGAGAAGGTCCAGACTTTTTAATATCATGAGATGTGTGCTTAAGTTTTGCTTTTTGTGTAATGGCGGTGATTTGATCAATTGCATATGCAGACAATTCAAAGTTAGAATCCAAACCACGATCATGCTCATTTACGAAGGGGGCTGAAAAAAAGTTAAAAAGGTTAGTGAACGCACAAATACATAAAGTTAGATAAATTAAAAAATTAAATATACAACATTTTACCAGAATGCAAATCATCATTAACTACGCCATGCCTTGTTGTGACGTTCTTCACATTGACACCACTGGCACCTCCATCTCGACCAACCACACCAAAACCAGACACTAAACATGTAAAAGTATAATCAAGAGTACTATTTTCAAAAACCAACAACAAAAAAATAAAATCAAATCTGTGATTTACATACTAGAAGGCGCTTTGGGCGTGCTATCTTCAATAACTACAGGATCATTCCCACCGTCGCTCTTTTCAAACTGGTCATGATCATTATGCATCTCACCAAAGTAAGGATCATTATGTTGTTTCTTATGCTGGAATTGATAATATAAAGTATCATATAAGCATATATTGCATCTTTGAACAATATACTATAGCATTATATTATATGAGATCAATACCGTTGAATTTCCCTCTGGTTTCATTCACTTCCTACCAATAGCTGCAAGCACCTCCTCAAACTTGGTCTCTACAAAAAGCTTCAAAACTTGTAACTCCTTCATTACCTCAGCATTGGTTAGTTCGGAATCACTTCCAGTACTTTGATGCATACTTTGGGTCTTTGGCAATTGAGTGCCAAAAATCGGAAAGCTATCATGTTGACTGTCAGTGCAATCAACTTCAATTTCAAAGTTTAGACCACGCACATCAAATAGTTGCTTCTCAGCATCAGTTGGGGTGATATTCTTTAGTTGCAATTATTAAGCACACTAGTTAGAAATAGAAATGATAATCAAACATGGAAAGATAAAAGATCCCTATTACCAAATGATACCAATATGGTATACATGTATACCAACAGAGTATATCATTGACTTGGGATATTGCTACAACTACATGTGGCTAAAATATTGTACCAAAACATTAAAAGATACAATAAAAGTATGAGAAAATTAAAAGTACAAGTAGCAATAAAATAATAAGTAGCAGAATAAGTAACAATGACTAAAACTACTATACCATAATATTAAGAGAGGCAACAAAAATATGAGAAAATTACCTGCTCGCGTTGCAAGCTAAACATTCGCAAAGCAACTCGCCCATTTGGTATTTGACCCATCACTACCCAATTCAAAATTCGTGGAAGTTTGTTTCCAATATGATAAGCAAAGTGACCATCCAAACTTGGGAAGCATTGTCACGACCCCAAATCCTAACAGGTCGTGATGGCGCCTATCGTGAAACTAGGCTAGCCAACCATCACATAACTACACATTTGTTTTAATATAATTCCTCAAAAATCATTAATAACCAGCAAACCGAGTATAATAAAAAATTCCTCTAAGGCTTTAAGCTAGCATAATAAAAACTAACAGTCTAAATAAATCCCCCAGGACTGGAGTCAACCGATCATGAGCATCTAAGAATAAAACTAACTCTGCTAATGTCATAAACAATGTCTAAGAATAAAATACTAATACTAATAAAGGAAGGAAAATGGAGAGGCTGCAGACGTTGGACAACTACCTCGAAATCCCAAAAGCTGACGATAACGAACTCGGAAGGCTACTGCTCTGAACCAGTACCTGGATCTGCACACAGAGGTGCAGGAAGTAATGATGAGTACGCAAACTCAGTAGTAATGAAAATAAATCACAGCCTGAAGAATAAGAAACACACAGCAACAAATACACCAATCCACAAAACAGTAAAATGCCAAGTCTCAATAAAGTGTACATAAGTTCGAAAACCAGTTTCCGTAAAAATCATTGAAACAAGTATAATTTCAAATTTTTCTCAGTAAAACTCCCAAAAATATCAGTTTGAAATATGAAACGAATCATAATCAAAACTCAGTAAAATATCATCATAAAACTGCCCCTCGGGCATAATCATCACTTACAAATATTCCTCAGCACCTCACCATCACTCAGTAACAGTCACTCAGCACCTCACAGTCACTCATACCTCCCAATCACTCATCACTCGGCACTCGGCAATCGCACTCAGTAGGTACATGCGCTCACTGGGGGTGTGTACAGACTCCGGAGGGGCTCCTACAGCCCAAACACTATAAACAAGACAAATCATGGCAATCATTACTCAGGCACTCGGTCTCTCTCATATCATAAAAATCCTCACAATATTGGCCCTCGGCCTCACTCAGTCAGACACTCTCAACATGCCACTTGGGCCATAAATAAACGGGGTTCTCGATCCAAAACAATATTTCATTTCAAGAAATAATATCAATAAACTCAGAGTGTCAAAACAATTTATCAAGAAAGACTGAGTGTAAAATCATAATATAATAATTGAGGAATATCAGGAAAACAGCCCCCAAGGGGTTAAAACAGANATTTATCAAGAAAGACTGAGTGTAAAATCATAATATAATAAGTGAGGAATATCAGGAAATTAGCCCCCAAGGGGTTAAAACATATCGGCACTAGGCCCCAAACATGGCTTACAGCCCAAGTATATCAAAACATAGTAATACTATAAAACATATGCTTTAAAAGCAATTTCGCAATTCGATAGTTGCCTAAAAAGGAACATATTTCCAAATTTCCAGTTCGTGCACGCCCCACACTCGTCATCCAGTGTGTGCGTCAATCCAAATCCGTGAAAGGATGTAGAGTCCGGGGTTTCATACCCTCAGGACATGATTTAAAGACATTACTTACCTCAAACTAGCCTGAAAAGCTATTCCGCAACACGCTTTCCCCTCGAATCAACCTCCGAGTGCTCCAAATCAACCAAGTTCATATTTTTCACATCAAATTATGCTAAGGGAATGAATTCCAATTGAAAAATATCAACTTTACGCACAAAGCCCGAAATTAGCCAAAACCCGACCCCCGATCCTGCGTCTCAGAACTCGACAAACTTTATAACAAAACGATCCTCATCCTCTCACGAGTCCGTACATATAAAGAACTCTGAAATCGGAGTCCGTTTGACCCCTCAAATCATCCCTAAAAGGTCTCATAATCTCAAGCCCTAATTTCACCTTTTTCTACTTATTTTTCCCAATTAAACACTGTTAATTTAGTCCTTAATCACATATAATCAAGTAATGGGGTACAAAATCCTTACCTCAATAAAGAACAATCGATTACCCTATTCAAAATTGCTCCAAAAGCTCTATTCCCGTTCAAAAATGGTGGAAAAGTGGGCAAAGGTCGCGGAAGGTTTTAATTTATATTGCCCAGGCTTTTACTCATCGTGATCGCGGGACCCACATCGCGATCGCGGAGCAAAAATTCTCTGCCTCCCATCTTTACTCAATGCGATCGCAAAATTAACCCACGCGATCGCGAAGCTCCTATTCCCTGACCAATGTGATAGCGTACAACCTCACGCGGTCGCGATGACCAACTGCCAAGACTCACCCGCCCCCCTTTTATTCTACGCGATCGGACAATACACCTTGCTACCGCACTGCCCAAGCCTGCCCACCTATGCGATCACAACACTTTTTACGCGATCGCATAGAGAAAATCTTCCTGCCTCAGTCTAACCCTACGCGATCGCATATACGCCTTCGCGATCGCAATGAAGAAATTTCAGCTGTCAAAACACCAGAAAAAACAGCAACTATTCAAAGACCAAAAGTGCTCGTTTGAGCATCCAAAATACACTCGAGGCCCTCGGGACCTCAACCAAACCTACCAACATATACCATATCATCATTCAAACTTAGTCGAGCCTTCGAAACACCAAAAACCCCAAAATCACATCGAATTCAAGCCTATGAACTTTGAAATTTCTAAATTCCACCAATGATTTCAAAAACACCAAAACGCATCTGATTGACCTGAAATTTTGCAGATATATCCAAAATGACATTACGAACCTGTTTCAACTTCCGGAATTCCATTCCGACCCAGACAGCCTATTTTTCACTGCCGACCGGAAATCGCCAAAAACTAACTTTCGCCAATTCAAGCCTAATTCTACACCGGACATCACAAAAATATTTCGATCACACTCATAAGTCCCAAATCGCCTAACGAAGCTATCCGAACCATAAAATCCGTATTCCGAGGTCGTTTACCAATAAGTCAACTCTCAGTTGACTTTTCCAACTATAAAGCTATTTTTAGAGACCAAGTGTCTCAATTCTCACTACAACCATTCTGAACCCGAGCCAACAACCTCTAACACATCATAAACAGTATAACCAACCTATTACAAGGCAAACCAGTAATAGTAATGCAGATTCTACGTAATGACCGACAGGGTCGTTACATTCTTCCCCTCTTAAACAAACGTTCGTCCTCGAACGGGTCTAGAAACATACCTGGAGTCTCAAACAAGTGAGGATATATGATCTACATCTCCCGTTCGGTCTCCCAAGTAGCCTCCTCCACTGGTTGACCTCTCCACTGTACCTTCAGTGACGCTATATCCTTAGACCTTAACTTTCTGACCTAACGATCCAAACTTGCTACTGGCTCTACCTCATACGAATCACCCTCAAGCTGAACTGTGCTGAAGTCTAAAACATGAGACGGGTCACCAATATACTTCCAGAGAATCGAAACATGAAATACTGGATGAACACTCGATAAGTTGGGTGGCAAGGCAAGTCTATAAGCCACCTCTCCAATCTTCTGAAGCACCTCAAAAGGACCAATAAACCGAGGACTCAGCTTTCCCCTCTTTCCGAACCTCATAACCCCTTCATGGGAGACACCTTCAGCAGTACCTTATCACCTTCCATAAAAGACACATCTCGGACCTTCCGGTACGCATAACTCTTCTGCCTAAACTGCGTCGTGCGAAGTCGCTCCTGAATCAACTTCACCTTCTCCAACGCATCCTGAATCAAATCTGTGCCCAATAGCCTAGCCGCACCGGGCTCGAACCAACCGGCCGGAGATCTACACCTCCTACCATATAAAGCCTCATACGGGGCCATCTGAATACTGGACTGGTAGATATTATTATATGCAAACTCCGCAAGTGGCAGAAACTGATCCCATGAACCACCAAAGTCAATCACACAGGCACACAACATGTCCTCCAAAATCTGTATAGTCCGCTTCGACTGCCCGTCGGTCTGAGGATGAAATGCAGTGCTCAACTCTAACTGAGTACCCATACCTCTCTGCACGGCCCTCCAAAACTGATATGTGAACTGAGTACCTCTGTCAAAAATGATAGAAACTGGAACCCCATGCAATCGAACAATCTCCCTGATGTAAATACCAGCTAACCGCTCTGAAGTATAAGTAGTATTGACATGAATGAAGTGCGCGGACTTGGTCAGTCGATCCACAATGACCCAAATAGCATCAAAACCCTTCGATGTCCGTAGAAGCCCAACTACAAAGTCCATAGTAATCTGCTCCCACTTCCACTCCGGAATATCTAACCTCTGAAGTAATCCGCCTGGTCTCTGGTGCTCATACTTGACCTGCTGGCAGTTGAGACATCGTGATACATACTCAACAATATCTCTCTTCATCCTCCTCCACCAATACTGCTGTCTCAGATCCTGATACATCTTTGCAGCACCCGGATGGATGGAATACCGCGACTTGTGGGCCTCTGCTAATATCAACTCTCGAAGCCCATCCACATTGGGCACGTAAATACGGCCCTGCAACCTCATAACTTCGTCATCACCAATAGTCACATCCCTGGAATCACCTCGACGGACCCTGTCCTGAAGAACTAAAAAGTGCCAGTCATCATACTGGCATGCTCTAATCTGATCATAAAGAGAAGACCGGGAAGCTATGCTAGCTAATACCCACGGAGGCTCTGACAAATCCAATCTCACCAACTGACCCGCTAAAGCCTGAACATCAAGTGTTAAAGGTCGCTCTACTGAAAGGTAGGCTAGACTCCCAAACTCTCAGCCCTGCAACTCAAAGCATTGGCCACTACATTGGCCTTCCCCGAGTGATACAATATAGTGAGGTCATAATCCTTGAGAAGCTCTAAGCACCTCCTCTGACGCAAAGTCCTTCTGCTTCAGCAAATACTGCAGACTACGATGATCGGTGAAAATCTCACACTGCAATCCATACCAATAATGACGCCAAATCTTTAAGGCATGAACAATGGAAGCTAACTCGAGGTCGTGCACTGGATAATTCTTCTCGTACACCTTCAACTGTCTAGACGCGTAGGCAATCACCCTACCATCCTACATAAATACCACTCCCAACCCAACTCTAGAAGCATCATAGTAGACTGTATAAGAACCCGAACCAGTAGGCAAAACCAATATCGGAGCTGTGGTCAATGCTGACTTGAGCTTCTGAAAGATCTCCTCACACTCATCAGACCATCTGAATGGAGCACCCTTCTGGATCAATCTGGTTAAAGGTGAAGCAATAGAAGAGAATCATTCCACAAAGCGACGGTAATATCCTGCCAAACCAAGGAAACTCCTAATCTCTGTGGCTGAGGACGGTCTGGGCCAACTCTGTACCGCCTCAATCTTCTTCGGATCAACCTGAATACCCTCACTGGACACCACGTGCCCCAAGAAAGCTATTGAACCAAGCCAAAACTCACACTTGGAGAATTTTTCATAAAGCTTCTCCTCCCTCAACCTCTGCAACACAACTCTCAAATGTTGAGCATGCTCCTCCTAGCTACGAGAATACACCAAGATGTCATCAATGAACACAAGGACGAAAGAATCAAAGTAAGGCTGAAATACGATGTTCATCAATTGCATGAACGCGGCTGGGGCATTGGTCAGCCCAAATGACATAACCAGGAACTCATAGTGACCATATCTGGTCCTGAAAGCAGTCTTCAGAATGTCAGAATCCTGAATCTTCAACTGGTGATACCCAAACCTCAAGTCAATCTTGGAGAACACCCTAGCTCCCTGAAGCTGGTCGAACAAGTCATCAATACGGGGCAAAGGATACCGATTCTTCACCGTAACCTTATTCAGCTACCTATAATCAATACACATGCGCATAGATCCATCCTTCTTCTTCACAAACAATATCGGTGTACCCCAAGGTGACACACTAGGCCGAATGAACCCCTTATCTAGGAGTTCCTGAAGCTGCTCTTTCAATTCTTTCAACTCCGCTGGTGCTATACGATAAGGTGGAGTAGAGACAGGTTGAGTGCCTGGCACCAAATCAATACCAAAATCAACATCCCTGTCAGGTGGCATTCCTGGCAGGTCTGCAGGAAATACATCCGGAAAGTCACGGACCACAAGAACATAATCAACAGAAGGAGTATCACTACTAACATCCCTCACAAAAGCAAGATAAGATTCACATCCTTTCTCAACCATACGCTGAGCCTTCAAATAAGAAATCACTCTGCTAGGCACATGCTCTATAGACCCTCTCCACTAAACTCTTGAAACTCCGGGCATAGCCAGGGTCACGGTCTTAGCCTGACAATCAAGAATAGCATGACATGGGGATAACCAATCCATGCACAGTATCACATCAAAATCAACCATACTGAGCAACATCATGTCCACTCGGGTCTCCAGACCCCCCAATAGATATAACACACGACCGGTACACATGGTCCACAACAATAGTATCGCCCACCGGAGTAAAAACATGAACAGACGTAACTAAAGACTCACGGGGCATATTCAGAAAGTGAGCAAAATACGACGAAACATAAGCGTATGTGGAACCAGGGTCAAATAAAGCCAAAGCATCATTGTGACAAACTGAGATAGTACATGTAATAACCGCATCGGAGGCCATAGCATCGGGCCTAGCTGAAAGTGCATAGATACGTGGCTGGCCTCCACCTGCTCGACCTCCCCCTCTAGGGCGGCCTCTAGCTGCCTGACCACCACCCCTAGCTGCCTGGGTAGGTGGTGAAGTGACTGGGGCTGAAGTCGAGGGTTGAACCCTCTACTGAGATGAACTACTTGCACGACGAGGACACTGTCTCCACCCATGTCCAAACTCTCCACACTCAAAACAACTACCTGGAGTTGGAGATGGGGACTGAAGAGAAACCCTGCCACCATGATAACCATCGGATGAACCATGTATAGAAGAACCCTAATATGATGATGCTCTGGAGGAGCTATGAGCTGGAAGGGCACTAAAAGATGAACGTCCCCAATAAGAACTGCAAGGACCCTGCCCCGAAGATGCACCGTTGTAAGCTGGGCGAGCTGGCTGAGGAGGTCTAAAATGGACGACCTCTACTGTGCTGAAACTGCCCTCTAGAAGGGGCACCACTGAAGCTACCTGATCCTCGAGGCCTCTTGGCCTCCCTCTCCTCACGCTCCTGCCTACGAACCGACTCAATGTCCCGAGCAATGTCAACAACCTGCTCAAATATAGCTCCAGAAACTCTCTCCATGGTCATCAAAATGCGAAGCTGATACGTGAGACCATCTACAAACCTCCTGATCCTCTCCCTATCAGTAGGGACTAACTTAGAAGCATGTCGAGCCAACTCAGAAAAATGCATCTCATACTGTGTGACAGACAACTCTCCCTGGTGCAGCTGCTCAAACTGCATGCGCTGCTCCTGTCTGTGGGACTGAGGAACATACTTCTCCAAAAAGATCATGGAGAACTACTGCCAAGTGAGTGGTGCTGAACCAACCGGCCTACTCCTCTCAATTTCCTCCCACCAAGTGAAAGCAGCACCAGCAAACTGAAATGTAGCAAACGAGACCCCGCTAGTCTCCAGAATATCAGCAGTACGGAGTATCCTCTGGCACTTATCTAGAAAACCTTGGGCATCCTCACCCTCTCTGCCGCTGAAAGTCGGAGGCTGAAGTCTACTGAACCTCTCCAGCCTACGTTGCTCATCCTCGGGCATAGATGGGACTACATAGTCCTGAACTGGGGCAACCGGCTGGGCTGGGACTTCCCCCGGCGCCTGAATACCCTGTACAACCTGCTCAGGTGTCCGGGCAGCTGGAGTCTGAGTGCCTCCCCCGGCCTGAGATGTAGCGGGAGTAGTAGAAACAGCAACTTCCTGGGACAAGCTAGTACACACTGTCAGGATCTGAGCCAGGGTCTCCTCAAGACCCGGAATGACAATAGGCATTGTCGGTGCCTGAGCCTGTCCCGCTGGAGCACCCTCGGCACGAACCTGATCCTGAATAGTAGGGGAATCCACTGGTACTGTCCCGGCAGCTACACGGGTTGGTCCCCTAACTCCACCATGGCCTCGACCCCTTGTGGGTCTGGCTGGTGTCTGGTCACCCTGATCAGTAGTGCGTGTCCTCACCATCTATGAGAGAATGAAACAACAGTAGTTTAGATTTCAAGAATCAATAGAATGGAACGAAAGAGTTCAAGAAAGTGAGATTTTTCCTAAGAGTTCTGTAGCCTCTCAAAGATAAGTACAGACGTCTCCGTACTGATCCAAAAGACTCTACTAAACATGCTCATGACCGTTGAGTCCTATGTAACATACTGCTCTAATACCAACTTGTCACGACCCCAAATTCTAACAGGTCGTGATGGCGCCTATCGTGGAACTAGGCTAGCCAACCATCACATAACTACACATTTGTTTTAATATAATTCCTCAAAAATCATTAATAACCAGCAAACCGAGTATAATAAAAAATTCCTCTAAGCCCTTAAGCAAGCATAATAAAAGCTAACAGTCTAAACAAATCCTCCAGGACTGGAGTCAGCCGATCACGAGCATCTAAGAATAAAACTAACTCTGCTAATGTCATAAACAATGTCTAAGAATAAAATACTAATACTAATAAAGGAAGGGAAATGGAGAAGCTGCGGACGCTGGACAGCTACCTCGAAATCTCAAAAGCTGACGATAACAAACTCGGATGGCTACTACTCTGAACCAGTACCTGGATCTGCACACAGAGGTGCAGAGAGTAATGATGAGTACGCAAATTCAGTAGTAATGAAAATAAATCACAGTCTGAAGAATAAGAAACACACAACAACAAATACACCAATCCACAAAAATGTAAAATGCCAAGTCTCAATAAAGTGTACATAAGTTCGAAAACCAGTTTCCGTAAAAATCCTTGAAACAAGTATAATTTCAAATGTTTCTCTATAAAACTCCCAAAAATATTAGTTTGAAAGATGAAACGAATCATAATCAAAACTCAGTGAAATATCATCATAAAACTGCCCCTCGGGCATAATCATCACTCCGAAATATTCCCTCAGCACCTCACCATCACTCAGTAACAGTCACTCATCACCTCACAGTCACTCATACCTCCCAATCACTCGTCACTCAGCACTCGGCAATCGCACTCAGTAGGTACATGCGCTCACTGGGGGTGTGTACAAACTCCGGAGGGGCTCCTACAGCCCAAGTTCTATAAACAAGACAAATCATGGCAATCATCACTCAGGCACTCGGCCTCTCTCATATCATAAACATCCTCACAATATTTGACCTCGGCCTCACTCAGTCAAACACTCTCAACATGCCACTCGGGCCATAAATAAACGGGGTTCTCGACCCAAAACAATATTTCATTTCAAGAAATAATATCAATAAACTCAGAGTGTCAAAACAATTTATCAAGAAAGACTTAGTGTAAAATCATAATATAAGAAGTGAGGAATATCAGGAAATTAGCCCCCAATAGGTTAAAACAGATCGGCACTAGGCCCCAAATATGGCTTACAGCCCAAGTATATCAAAACATAGTAATACTATAGAACATATGCTTTAAAAGTAGTTTCGCAACTCGATAGTTGCTTAAAAAGGAACATCTTTCCAAATTTCCAGTTCGTGCATGCCCCACACTCGTCATCCAGTGTGTTCGTCACACCAAATCGTGAAAGGATGTAGAGTCCGGGGTTTCATACCCTCAGGACAGGATTTAAAGACATTACTTACCTCAAACTAGCCCGAAAAGCTATTCTGCAACACGCTTGTCCCTCGAATCAACCTCCGAGTGCTCCAAATCTACCAAGTTCAGATTTTTCACATCAAATTATGCTAAGGGAGTGAATTCTAATTGAAAAATATCAACTTTATGCACAAAATCCGAAATTAGCAAAAACCCGACCCCCGGGCCCGCGTCTCGGAACTCAAAAATCTTTATATCAAAACAATCCTCATCATCTCACAAGTCCGTACATATAAAGAACTCTGAAATCAGAATCCGTTTGACCCCTCAAATCATTCCTAAAAGGTCTCATAATCTCAAACCCTAATTTTACCTTTTTCTACTGATTTTTCCCAATTAAACACTGTTAACTTAGTCCTTAATCACATATAATCGAGTTATGGGGTCAAAAATCCTTACCTCAATGAAGAACAATCGTTTTCCCTCTTCAAAATTTCTCCAAAAGCTCTATTCCCATTCAAAAATGGTGGAAAAGTGGGCAAAGGTCGCGGAGGATTTTAATTTATACTGCCCAGGCTTTTACTCATCGCGATCGCGGGACCCACATCGTGATCACGGAGCACAACTTCTCTGCCTCCCATTTTTACTCAATGTGATCGCAAACTTAACCCACGCGATCGCGAAGCTCCTATTCCCTGACCAATGCGATCGCGTACAACCTCACGCGGTCGCGATGACCAACTGCCAAGACTCACACGCCCCGCTTTTATTCTACGCGATCGGACAATACACCTTGCGACCACACTGCCCAAGCCTGCCCACCTATGCGATGCAACCCTTTTTACGCGGTCGCATAGAGCAAATCTTCCTGCCTCAGTCTAACCCTACACGATCGCATATACGCCTTCGCGATCGCAATGAAGAAATTTCGGCTGTCAAAACACCAGAAAAAACAGCAACTATTCAAAGACCAAAAGTGCTCGTTTGAGCATCCAAAATACACTCGAGGCCCTCGGGACCTCAACCAAACCTACCAACATATACCATATCATCATTCAAACTTAGTCGAGCCTTCGAAACACCAAAAACAGCACAAAAACACCAAAATCACATCGAATTCAAGCCTATGAACTTTGAAATTTCTAAATTCCACCAATGATTTCAAAAACACCAAAACGCATCTGATTGACCTGAAATTTTGCAGATATATCCAAAATGACATTACGAACCTGTT
>ML448093.1:6003-17142 GCA_005239535.1 Nicotiana rustica
CCGAAACTCATAAAGTTTTATATAAAAGTTTTCTTCATCTTCCCACGAGTCCGTACATATAAAGAACACCTAAATCGAAGTCCGTTTGACCCCTCAAATCGGCCCTTGAAGGTCTCATAATCTCATGCCCCAAAATCTTATTTTTCTACTGTTTTTCATGAATTAAAGGCTGGGGTTATGGTCTATAATCACCCATAAATGAGTTTTAATAATCAAATTGCTTACCTCTGTGATACCCACTGATCTTCTCCTTCAAAAATCGCCCAAAAAGCTTCTCCCCGGTCAAAAATTGGAAGAAAACTCGAACTGCTCGTTATATATATACTGTTCACGCGTTTTACTGCTCCCAATGGATTCCTTGTGAAATTGTAATTAATTTAGGCTTTTGAATCACTCAATTTGAACTTATAATGAAGGAGATATGTAGGTTTTAAGATTTGCAAATAGTGCAGGTTTTTAATATGCCGTCAGAGACAATTTCGTCATTAACCATAAAGATCTGGGCAACCTTGGTAAAATTGTTATAAAATCCTCATACGATGCCCAAATTCGACGATTCTTTTTGCTACGGGTCCGTAACTACGATACGGATCTAATTCTTCATTCAAAACAGTAATAGGAGCTCATTTGTTCAATATGATATCATTTATGCTTGAAGAAACGACGTCGAAGCATAAGAAAAACGAGCACAACGCAGCCCAAACATATCCAAAACTCACCCGAGCTCCTCGGGACCCCATACAAACATTCTAAAAAGTCCCATTACATAACTTGAATTTAGTCAAACCTTCGGAGCACCCAAAACAACACCAAAACACCATATCTATGTCGAATTCAAACCTAAGAACTTCTAAATTTCCAACTTTCGCCAATTCAAGCTTAATTTTACACCGGACATCACAAAATTATTTTGAACACACTCCTAAGTCCCAAATCACCTAACGAAGTTATCCGAGCCATAAAATCCGCATTCCGAGGTCGTTTACCAATAAGCCAACTCTCAGTTGACTTTCCCATTTTAAGGCTATTTTTAAAGACTAAGTGCCTGAATTCTCATTTAACCATTCCGTTTCCAAGCCTATCAACTCTAACACATTAATAACAGAATAACCAATCTATAATAAGTCAATAACAACAATTATAATGCAGGTTTTACGTAACGACAGACCAGGTCGTTACATAAACATATTGTAAAAAAAAAATCGAATTTTCGGATATCCGAAATTTCGAAGTCCCAAATCCATAATCCAAAAATCCAAACCAAAATCTAAAAAGTTCGGATTTCGATTCGAATTTCGGATTTGCCCAAACTATGCCCACCCCACCACTATAGAATAATATTGTCTTAAATTATCCAGTTCTTTCCGTCAAAGATCAAAACAAAGAGGAAACGTAGATTGTTAATAGTCAGTTCTTGCCGTCAACATTCAAAACAAAGAGGGAAAATAGAATGTTGATGAATATTTTGATAGAAAAAAATATATTCTAAAACTATGACTAGATTCATTTGCTACTATAGTATACGTTATTATCGTTGTTAACGTATTGTTATTATGGATTAGAACGTTAGTCTTTGAGAGAACCATTCAGTGGCCTTGAAATTTTGAAATTAACATTTGAAAAAATATTATTCTTAAGGAATTTTTATATTCCTATGCCATATAGGAAACTTTATTACCCTCAATGCTTAAGGTTTAATATAATTACATTTAGTATACCTAATTACTAATTCTATACCATTAGTGGTTTTTAAGGGTATTAATTACATTCCTAATTTAATGGTACTGTATATTCCTTCTAATCTCACTCCCCCACGTTTCTCTCTCCAATTCCCTCACCTTCACACACGTTTTCCTCTCACACCCACGATTTCTGTATCAAAATTCCATTATTTCTTCTGCCAAAACCAGAGAAATATTTGTAACCCTCACCATTAACGTCCATTATCAAGCTTCTTCTTCTACAACCAATCAAAATTGAAGCTTATTCTTCAAAGTTCATACACCCATTTACCTTTAGCTTCAAATTTTCTAAATGAAGAAGAGCAAACCTTCAAAGAACAACCCTAAAAAAGCAAGAGAAGCAGATATTCCATCGTTTGATTTGGGTGTATTATCACTACATTCATAGAAAAAGAATGGAAAAGTTGCTCATGCAAGTGAAGATAAGAGGCATAGTCTTTCTCCGTGTCAAATTAGGGCTGAAGCTAGAACTAAACAATATTGTTGAATGTAAACAGTACTTCATCTACATTATTTTAGCATATAAATCATTTCCTACTGAATAATTATCTAGTTATTATGTAAACTACATAATATCTACAATCATAACACAAATAATCTACAATTTATCTACAAAATATCTATAACCTGGGTACATTGAATTTTAATATCCCAATTCTAATTCAATTGTAGCATAATTGAGATTTTCGACATAATTGCGTTTTTTGCAGAAGATTTGTAGAAGTTTTAGTCGTTTTTGATTTGTGAAAACAGAAAACAAAGCATTGACAATCAGAATACAAATAATCTACAGTTTATCTACAAAATATCTGCAAACTGGGTACATTGAATTTTAATATCCCAATTCCCATTCAATTGTAGCATAATTGGGAATTTCGACATAATTACGTTTTTTTGTAGAAGATTTGTAGAAGTTTTAGTCGTTTTTGATTTGTGAAAACAGAAAACAAAGCATTTACAATCAGAATACAAATAATCTACAAAATATCTACACACTGGGTACATTGAACTTTAATATCCCAAATCCCATTCAATTGTAGCATAATTGGGATTTTCGACATACTTGCGTTTTTTTCAGAAGATTTGTAGAAGTTTTAGTCGTTTTTCATTTGTGAAAACAGAAAATAAAGCATCTACAATCAGTATACAAATAATCTACAATTATCTACAAAATATCTACAAATTGGTACATTGAATTTTAATATCCCAATTCCCATTCAATTGTAGCATAATTGAAATTTTTGACATAATTGCGTTTTTTGCAGAATATTTGTAGAATTTTTAGTCGTTTTTGATTTGTGAAATCAGAAAAGAGACGTAAATTAATACAACGTGATTTGCGTTTGAAAATATTTGAAAGAATCTTTAATATCCCAATATTAGCGCGCCTAAATAAGGAAGCCTACATTTACAATGATTCCTTATTTAATGAAATATCTGGAAGAATCTTTAATTCCTCAATATTAGCGCGCCTAAATAAGGAAGCTTACATCTACAATGATTCCTTATTTAATGAATTGTCTATATTTTATAAAAATACTATTAGCATGACGGGTAATATGTAAACTATAAACATATTTGATAATATAATTTCTTATATGGTATAGGAACGAAAATTTTCCTATTCTTAAAGCTTACTTTTGTAACAGAAGCTTTTATGGATTATTTTGTAACTTTTGTAACAGAAAAGCTTTAATAGCTTTGATTCTTAAAATTTGAATTTGACATTTTGGTATAGGCTTTAAAAAGCCTTTATGGCTGTTAGACAATTTCATGTCAGAAAGAATTTTCTTTGCACTGTATATATATGTCTTTGATTTTACTTTGTAAAATGTGTGAAGGAAAATTTCTTTCTTATTTTCTTTTGTGTTGGATTTTCTTCTTAAAAATCTTTGTTGTTTCTGTTCCTAGTTATACTAGAATATTTTGTTGAATTCCGGGGAATACGCCTAATAATATTCATTATGGTGTAGGCGAATATCATTAAGGACAGTGTCCTTTACACGCCTCAAGCTAAACTTTTTATTCTCCATAATTATCTAATTTTTTTACAACAATCTTAAGGATATTTCCACGTGATTATTATGGATAATTACGCTGCTAATGTTGTTGTTGATGCTACTACACCTGCTGTGCCAACTGTTTCTGTTGTTGTTCCGTCACCAATTACCTATGCCAAACCTTTTCCTGATGTTTCAAAAATTGAGGTTCTTGGTGGAGATAATTTTAAGCGCTGGCAGGAACGCGTGTATTCTATTTTGGATATGCATGGAGTTGCTTTTGCACTTACTGATCCTAAGCCAATTGAAGCAACTTCCATTCAGATGGATCAATGGGTTCATGCTAATAAGGTATGTAGACCATAATTTCTACTCTTTCTAACGAATTGTTCGATGTCTATGTTTCCTACAAGGAGGCAAAAGAAATTTGGGAGTCAATGATAACAAAGTACACTGCTGAAGATGCTACTAAACAAAAGTTTATAATTGGAAACTACTACAAGTGGGAGATGACGGAGGACAAGGACATAACTGCACAAATCAACGAATATCACAAGTTGATTGAAGAACTCAAATCTGAAGATATTTCTCTGCCTGAACAGTTTGTTGCTGGTATGCTTATAGAAGAACTTCCCAAATCTTGGAGTGACTACAAACAACAATTGAAACACAAACAAAAGCAATTGTCGCTGAAGGACTTGGTCAAGCATGTAATAATTGAAAATACCAATCGCAAGCAAGCTGTTGATGACAAAGGAAAGGAGATTGCTACAAGAGCCAACCTGGTGGAGAACAATAAGCGGCAGAACAAATCAAATAACAGGTATGATAAAAGAAATGGTTATAAGCCCAAAACCAACAATGAAACCTTCAAGAAAAAAGACAACTGCTTTGTGTGTGGCAAACCTGGCCATCATGCTGCTCAATGCCGGAAGAGGGTTGGGAATGACAATCCCGCTAAGGCGAAAGTAAATTTAACTGAAGCCAAAACGGATGACATAATTATTGCAGTTGTTTCCCAAGTGAACCTTGTGTCCAATGTGAAAGATTGGGTGTTAGATTCGAGTGCCACTAGGCACATATGTGCTAACAAAAAGGACTTTGTGTCTTACACCCAAGTTGAGGAAGGAGAAGAGGTTGTATATATTAGTGATTCAAGAACTACTCCAGTTCTTGAAAAAGGCAAAGTTCTTCTCAAACTCACATCTGAAAAAACTTTGGCATTAAATGATGTGTTGCATATTCCTAGTATCCGAGTCAATTTGGTCTCTGTGGGATTATTAGGAAAAGTGGGAGTGAAGGTTTCTTTTGAATCTGATAAGGTCGTGTTGACCATTTGTTTGTACTCAATGTTATCAATGAAAATGCTAGTACTTCTGCTTACTTGATTGATTCTTTTAATTTATGGCATGCTAGATTAGGACATGTTAGTTTATCTTATATTAAGAAAATGCATTCTGACGGTCTTATTTCAAATATTAATTTTTCGAATATTGATAAGTGTGAGGTTTGTGCAGAAGCTAAACAAACTAAGAAATCATGTGTTTCAGTATTTAGAGAATCTGAATTATTAAGCTTAATTCATACTTATTTAGGAGACTTGAAACAAACTATGACTAGAGGAGGTAAAAGTTGCATCCTCCAGAACGCATATTCTCGTTTGGGAAGGAAAGGGTAACAATATCTTTTCAAATTAATTTTAATAGATTAGTGGCTATTTTTGCTCAGCATTTAAAATACTGGATAAAAAGTAAATACCACTTTAAAAAGTGGCCACCCCACATAATATTTACCAATTCGGGAGCTAATTTTGATAAATGGATATGTTTGCTTGAGTAGTTATCCTCCGATAAAGGTGTCAAAGGGGTGGGCCGGGCCAGGTCGAGAAAAAAAGTGACCAGCTGGTCACCAATTCGGGCCAGTTACCGGCTTTTCCATATCGGTATAATGGCTTCGGGCTCACCCGGTTAAATATTGAATTGAAACGGTTCCGGGTCTAAGGGGTCTGGCTGGGCCGAATTTATTTAAATTTTATTTTTATATTTTGTATAAATATCGTAATTTATATTAATATAAAGTAAAAATATAAAACAAAAAATCATCTTGTAAAAAGAGTGTTTGAATAAATTCATAGGCTTTAAAACCCTTATATTTGAAAAATTATTACGAATTCGCTTCGATTCCGCCCCTAAAGCTAGCTCCTATTCCTCCTCCTTCTCCTTTTGGATAGGATCCTCCTTGGTCTTTTTTACATAACATTCTCGTCTGCCTCCGGTCCGGTAGGTCGGTCGCCCTCTAGCAAGTGACTAGCCCAGCTATGGAGCTAGGTCTACACCACCACGTCGAGACTCTCTTTCGAAAGTGAGATACCGACTTTCATAAGAGGGAAATATCACTCTTTCAAATCTAACCATATTTTTCTCCAACTTATCTGGGAACAAGACACCCGAAAATCTTTCTAAATGTGAAAATAGGTGTATTCCTTATTTTTCCTACAAAAAAAAAAGGTAATACTTTATAGATTACTTACGTTAACCATTGCAACCTTTCAGATTCTTTAGTTATGGAGAAAAACTATCCAGGTAATCATGCTTGTCTAATACTACCGTTGCAACCTTTCAATATGACCTTATTTAAGGACGAAAAACCTACAGATCCTCATGGTCTCTCAGCAGTACTCCCTTTGTGTGAACCATTCATCTTTAGTAACATACATTACTCATGTGTTATGGAGATTAAGCGACAATCACAAATTCTCAGGGAAATAATCTCAGGACATTATTGTCATTTGAAGGGTGCTTTCCGCATTCTCAAATCTCTCCATCACTATTACTTCCTTTTCGATTTGTAAGCTCTTTTTTTCTTCTTAACATGTAAATTTTATAAACATTCATACGGAAAAGTAAAACCATGATCAAACACTGAATATTCACATCACCAGCAAGAAGGAAGGCAGATCATTAAGCTTTCAACTTTTGCTTAGAAAGTACAAGGAGGGAAAGAAGCAAAGAGATAAAGAAATTGAATGAGGAAAAAAATAAGGAGAAAAGAAATAGGGAAACGAAGAAAATCAAGAGAAGGAAAGAAAATGAGAAGTTGCAGGAGATGGCAAATTTCAGGCATTTACTGACGATATGGTCGAGATTGGGTCTTCTTTTTATTTAAATTTTTACTTTTCAGAATTCGATAAAATGAATTATGATATCATGTTGATAAGAAGCAAAAAATAAATTGTTGCAATGGATTTAAATTTGCATTCTCACCTGATGACCAAAGTCGAGATTATATTAAATACACAATCTTTTGTTTGTTTTCTCTCTCTCTATTTGTATATTTATGTTTAGTCATTCAAATAGATTGTTTATTTTGTTAGTTTATGTAGGAATTATGGATACAAAACTGTCAGTATTTTATCCTGACCGTTCTCGCCTTGCAGGCTTTTGATGACGCAATTCGGGAGCTAATTTTGATAAATGGATATGTTTGCTCGAGTAGTTATCCTCCGATAAAGGTGTCAAAGGGGTGGGCCGGGCCAGGTCCAGAAAAAAGTGACCGTACGGTCACCAATTCGGGCCGGTTACCAGTTTTTTTATATCGGTATAATGGCTTCGGGCTCACCTAGTTAAATATTGAATTGGAACGGTTCCGGGTCTAAGGGGTCGGGTCGGGCCGAATTTATTTGAATTTTATTTTTATATTTTGTATAAATATCGTAATTTATATTAATGTAAAGTAAAAATATAAAACAAAAAACCATCTTATAAAAAGAGTGTTTGAATAAATTCAAAGGCTTTAAAACCCTTATATTGGAAAAATTATTACGAATTCGCTTCGATTCCGCCCCTAAAGATAGCTCCTATTCCTCATCCTTCTCTTTTTGGATAGGATCCTCCTTGGTCCTTTTTACATAACATTCTCGTCTGCCTCCGGTCCGGTAGGTCGGTCGCCCTCTAGCAAGTGACTAGCCCAGCTATGGAGCTAGGTCTACACCGCCACGTTGAGACTCTCTTTCGAAAGTGAGATACCGGCTTTCATAAGAGGGAAAGATCACTCTTTCAAATCTAACCATATTTTTCTCCAACTTATCTGGGAACAAGACACCCGAAAATCTTTCTTAATGTGAAAATAGGTGTATTTTCGTGGATTAGCATCTCGAGGTCCTTCATTCAAATGTATGAATTGATTCTTAGCATTAAGCAATAATTTATTACTGAAAAATATTGTTCTTTGTCACATTTATGAATTCTTAGATGACCGGAATTTTTAGTAACTTCTCTCATATTTGGGGAGTGAAATTATAGTAATGGAGTTCATATTTTGAAGTTGTTCTTAGTTTACTTCATTTTTTTTAATTGTAACGTAAATATTTGTCTTAATCAAGTCTTCCGTTTGAGTAATAGCTATGTCAACCATTTTCTTGGTGCTCCATGTGTTCTGTTAAATTTTTTCTTGCGTGTTTCTTGTATGTTAGTGTTTTCTTTGGCCAATAACTCATTTATCTGCTCTTATTTATTTCATATAAGCAAGTTAATTATGTAGGTGAAGAGAATTTAAAACTTTTCCGTTTCACTTATTTATTGCGTAGTATTTATTTTGGTTTGCTTGGTTTTTGGTAATAATACTCTAGAAAGGTTCACTTCCATCCGTCTCCCTTCGCTCTTTACCTCCTTTTAAGAAATTCTGATTTCTAACAACTGTACTTGAAGAGGAAATTAATGTAAATAATAATACTCGATTGGGTTGGATTGCTTATGTATAGAAGTGGCAAACTGGCGGGTCAGATATGGTTCGGGTCGAAATCGGTAATAAAAAAATGGATAAATTATCCGACCCGACCCATATTTAACACAGGTAATAAACGGGTTAACCCGTAGATAAAATGAGTAACCATATTATCCATTCATGAGTTCACATTAGCCTCAAGCTCTAATATGAATTGGTGCCTCTTGCAACAGAAGAACATTACTGAAATAATTTTTCAATTATTGTATTATCCATATTTTACCCATTTGGTTACTTATTTTTCTAATTCGACCCGATTTAAAAAAGTCAGTTATCCAACCCATTTTTAATGGGTTGGGTTGGATGAATAATTAATATTTTTAACCATCTTGTTAGGTATACTTATGTATGTAATCTTGCTAGCATTTAGTGAGCGAGATTTTTTCATGATTCATATGGTTCCATCCACCACAATCCTTGGTGGTTAATTAATAATGACAATGAGTACCTATGATTCCGTTAACAATGGCGGTGAGTATAACATACAGTAACTTCAAAAGGTAGCTGGTGATGAACATGAAGATGAAAATAGCAATTGTGAGAATACATTAAGAAGATCATTCCCACCAGAAAACTATCGAGATGAAGCTTTTCTATATATTCTATTTAATGAATTCGTACAACAAGTAGTCAAGTATGGAAAATGAAGAGCATGGTATTAAGATTTTTTCTTAACATGGGAATATACTTATTGATATAAGTATAATATAATAGTATTGGTGTACGACCTGAAATTGAAGATTTTATGTTTGACATATACATAACAAAGTTGGGTTTGACACTACATAAAACTAGAATAAAAATACGGTGCTTGAATATTTTAACGAGAAGGCATTTATAATGAAGGTTTTATATTTGTGCTTTAAATGATTGATATATATGTATATATAATAAGTTTTCTAATCTCTTCTATCTTCGTTAAACTTACACAAAAGAAATATTTTATACATTTACTACTAAAATTTATGACATTCACTAGTTAAAATATAATTCAGAAAATTTAAGCACACAATATCAACATTCAAACTATTTTAATAATAATTTTATTTTCTACCGCCGAACTAGAACTTGAAGGTTTAAATATTGAAGAAGTATTGGTAAGTAAAGATGGGGACATTTTGCAGAGACTCAATTTAAAAGGACCGGATATAGGATATTCATTTCTACATAAATCGAATTACTCCCGCGTCGCCATTTCTACTACTGCAAAATTCTTCTTCCTCACAATTCCCTCCTTCTGCTACGAACGGAAACCCTACATTGCTTTCATTCTCTGCTTCAAGAAAACAGAGGAATTTCAAGAGCTCTTTTGGTACATATAGCTTTCTTTGGAAGCTAAAGATTCTAAATTCTTTTTCCGTTACATTACTGTGCATGTACTACTTAAGTGTTAATTTTTCCTTCTAAGAGATGACGTTCTTGCATTTGAATTTTCATTGTCATCTACTAATGCTTTCGAGCCTTGAAAAGCATACTACTTATTTGGTTTTTGAGTGTTTACCTTTTCAAAAATCTGCATGTATAAGAGTACTGTTGATTCTGATCATGAATCTTTTTTTTCTTTTTCCAATTCCTGTGTTGTAGTTTTGTTTCGTTAATTCTGTGGCTATTATAGTTAGAACGCTAACTCCCGATGTGGAGTAGTAGGTAATTTACACCAGAAAAAGAGAACCTGTTTCTAGTTTTTAAATGAGGTTTTTGAGTGATGGTGTTGCAGTCATCAGCTTATGACATGTACTAAAATTTGATCCATACTGTTTTACTTGTATTCTCTTAATCCAGTATTAATCATTTGTTTTTGTCTATACATCAGGGTGGAATATCTTGAGGAGATGGATTCATCTATTTGGGGTCCACCTGAAAATCAAGGTTTGATATTCTGTTTTCCTAATTGGATTCAATGATCTTTTCTTTGGTAGAAGAACTGCTGAAATGGATGGACAAATCCCTCTAGTTTAATGTCCTGACTTATTTAGTCTTTAATTCTGTCACAGATGAGAGCAGTTATCCAGCAAACTGTAGGCAGGATAACTTGTATTTCGATCCATGGCTCGGTAAGGTCATAAAATTCTCATATATAGCTCTTTTATTATTCTTTTTGTTTGACATACCTCATCTATTTTGATTCACAGACGTGATCGAGCAAGATGCATTGAATGAGATATCTTGTCTGCAAGTATTAAAGATACTAATTGCGAAAGCCGATTCAGAAATTGCTGAACTTGAAGATGAAATACTGATGCTCCAGAGCCAACTGGATTGTCCTTGTGCTGATAAGGAATCGTGTGATATGTGCTTTGCTGTATTAAATAAAAAGATTGATAACCTCGAAAGTTTGCTAAGGGCCTTAAAGAATGAGAATGAACAGGTTTGCATTATCACATGTTCTTATTTGTTGACTTTAGTTAGTACATGCTCTTTAGGTTGTACAAAATATTTGGTAGCTTACTTATAAGCTATATCCATAGTGCTCGTGGCATCGGCAACACTGTATGGCATATGTTGCATATGGAACTTATGCTCAAATTACAAATGCCTATAATGTCTTCAACATGTCAAGTTCTTGAAGTCAAACGAAAATACTATCGTTTTTTTTTTTTTTTTTTTTTTTTTTA
>ML448094.1:1933-18685 GCA_005239535.1 Nicotiana rustica
CCGCCTGATCACTTCACCCCAAGACTTCTTAGGTCTACCTCTGCCCCTCCTCTCACCTCCCACGGCCAACCTCTCACATCTCCTGACTGGAGCACCTGTGCTTCTCCTCTTAACATGCCCAAACCATCTCAACCTTGCCTCACACATCTTAGCCTCCACAGGGCCACTCCCACCTTGTCCCGAATAACTTCATTCCTAATTCTATCCAATCTAGTATGCCCACACATCCATCTCAACATCCTCATTTCCGATACTTTCATTTGCTGGACATGAGACTTCTTGACTGGCCAACACTCTGCCCCATACAACATAGTCGGTCTGACCACTACCTTGTAGAACTTACCCTTAAGTTTCAATGGCACATTCTTATCACACAAGACATCGAAAGCGAGCCTCCACTTCACGCATCCTGCTCCGATACAGTGAGTAACATCCTCATCTATCTCCCCATCCTTCTGAATTATGGATCCCAGATATTTGAAGCTCTCTCTCTCTTGGGAATGACTTGTGTATCGAGTCTCACATCCTCGTCCGCCTCCTGGGTAACACCACTGAACTTGCACTCCAAATATTCTGTCTTGTTCCTGCTTAACTTGAAACCCTTCGACTTTAAAGTATGTCTCCAGAACTCCAGCCTCTCGTTAACGCCACCTCGCGTCTCATCAATCAGTACTATGTCATCTGCAAATAACAAGCACCAAGACACCTCCCCTTGAATGTGACGCGTCAAAGAATCCATCTCTAGGGAAAACAAAAACGGGATAAGTGCTGATCCCTGATGTAATCCCATCTCAACCGAAAAGTAATAAGAGTCTCCTTCTGCTGTCCTTACCCGTGTCTTATCCCCATCATACATGTCCTGAATCGCTCTGATATATGATACAGGCACACCTCTAGCCTTCAAGCATCTCCAAAGAACCTCTCTCGGTACTTTGTCATATGCTTTCTCTAGGTCAATGAATACCATATGCAAATCCTTCTTCACTGCCCTATACCGCTCCACCAATCTCCTCACAATGTGAATGGCCTCAGTAGTCGAACGCCCCTGCATGAAGCCAAACAGGTTCTCGGAAATGGACACACACCTCCTCAATCTCCCTTCAATCACCCTCTCCCACACTTTCATCGTATGACTTAACAACTTGATAGCCCTATAGTTGTTGCAGTTTTGGACATCCCCCTTATTCTTGTACAACGGGATCATCATGCTCCGCCTCCACTCTTCGGGCATCTCCGTCGTCCTAAAAATGACGTTAAATAACCTAGTAAGCCATTCCAAACCCTCATTGCCCACATTGTTCCAGAATTCCACCGGGATCTCGTCCGGCCCAGTCGCTCTACCCCTACTCATCCTACGCATAGCCTCTACCACCTCCCCCACTCGTATGCATCTACAGTATCCAAAATCTCGCTGACGCTCCGAGTACTCCAGCTCCCCAAATGCGATACCCCTATCACCTTCCTTGTTCAAGAGTTTATGGAAGTACGCCTTCCATCTCTGCCCCCTCCACTAACACTCCTCTCTCCTCGTCTTTTATGCATCTCAGTTGGTCCAGATCTCGGGCCTTCTGCTCCCTCGTCCTTGCTAGCTTGTAAAACTTCATGTCCCCGCCTTTAATCCCAAGTTCTTCGTATAAACGACTAAACGCCGCAGTCTTGGCTGCAGTAACCGCCAATTTCGCCTCTCTCCTTGCCTTCTTGTACCCCTACTTGTTGGCACTCTTCTGCCCCTCATCAATAATCTCGACTAACTTCAAATACGCCGCTTTCTTTGCTTTCACTTTACCTTGGACCTCTTCGTTCCACCACCAGTCCCCTTTATGGCCACCAAAAAAGACCTTTGAGACTCCTAACACCTCTCTCACCGCCTTTCTAATACAATCTGTTGTCATTGACCACATACAGCTCGCGTCCCCGCAACTTCTCCAGGCCCCCAGAGCAAGCAGCTTCTCCCCCAACTCCTGGGCCTTATCCTTAGTCAATGCACCCCACCTGACCCTAGGAATACCAGACATAACCCTCCTCTTCCTCATCCACCTGATCTCTAGATCCATTATCTAAAGCATATGCTGGGTCATAAGGTTCTCACTCGGGATGACCTTGCAATATATGCATAGACCTCTTTCACCTTTCCGGAGAAGCAGATAGTCAATCTGGGTCTTGGCCACCATACTACGAAAAGTTATCAGGTTCTCTGCCTTCTTCAGGAAACACGAGTTAGCAATCACAAGCTCAGAAGCCTTAGCGTACTCCAGCAATGAAGTACCTCCTCCGTTCCTATCTCCAAACGCGAAGCCACCATGCACACCGTCATACCCCCCAGGCGACCTCCCTATGTAGCCGTTAAAATCACCCCCTATAATAAGCTTCTCGGTGGGCGGAATACCCCGCACCAACCCATCCAAATCTTCCCAGAATTGTCTTTTAACCTCCTCATCCAAACCCACCTGAGGCGTGTATGCACTAACTACGTTCAGAGTATACCTCCCCACGACTATCTTAATGGCCATCAACCTATCATTCTTCCTCTTAACCTCAACCACTAGCTCTCTTAGGTCCTTATTAACTAAAATGCCTACCCCGTTCTTACGTCTCACCCTCCTTGAATACCACAACTTAAACCCATTAGCCTCCTGAGCCCTGTTCCCCGCCCATCTAGTCTCCTGGACACAAGCTATGTTAATCTTCCTTCTATGGAGAATCTTAGCCAACTCTATCGACTTTCCTATTAGAGTCCCTATGTTCCATGACCCTACTCTTAACCTAGAAGGTACCTTACCCCCATTGCCACATTTCCCCTCTACCCCTCGCTCCCCCCGCTTC
Source organism: Nicotiana rustica (assembly GCA_005239535.1). Classification (NCBI taxonomy): domain Eukaryota; kingdom Viridiplantae; phylum Streptophyta; class Magnoliopsida; order Solanales; family Solanaceae; genus Nicotiana; species Nicotiana rustica. The sequence goes on from ML448094.1 coordinate 4,757, forward strand.
CCCCGAGTACATGCCCTCACTCCATCATCGCTCGGCCCGGTCACTAGACTAGCACAAAGCTAAAAAGAATACTACAAAGGAATAGGCTAAACAGAAACCTACAGGTACACAAGGTGCTATTAAAGGTACCGACTAAGCAGAGGCAAACTACGTATTAGCTATAATACTAAAGTGGTGGACAGAGGCAGATGTAAGCCAACAAGTCTAACTAAAAATCTAAACAGGATACCGTAGATATCAACGATACAGGCAAGCAAAAGGNCCGACTAAGCAGAGGCAAACTACGTATTAGCTATAATACTAAAGTGGTGGACAGAGGCAGATGTAAGCCAACATGTGTAACTAATAATCTAAACAGGATACCGTAGATATCAACTATACAAGCAAGCAAAAGGAAAGTAACAAATAAATAAATAAATAAAAAGATAAATAAAAAGAACGGAACAAATAAATAAATTAATTAAAATACCGATGCCACGGATACCAGATAAAAAAAATGAAAGAACCTGGCGCAGGTTTTCCCAAAGCGTGTCAAAGTCCGCTCAAGAACGCTGGTCGATCCTGTTGCTACCTGTCGTATCGCTGTTCGGAAGTCGCCGGGGTTTATGAAACCTGCCGGAAAACTGAACCCACCAGAAAATAGTTTGTCCTTGCTGGAAAAATCTACACCTGTCTAAAGAAACCGACACACCCACACACACACAAAACAGGGGGTAGCGGGAAAGGGGAAGAAAGAGTGGAAAAAGATGAAGGGCAAGTGTCGCCAGAAAATGGAGGTCGCCGGAAACCAAGGCTGAAACAGACCGCCTAGACACTTGACTCCGGCGGCGAGACAGAAAATAGGGGGAGGAAAAAGAAGAGAAAAAGAAGGGAAAGAAGGAGATGGCTAGAGAATGGGAAAGAGAGGGCTCGGGAGAGGATGGAAGAAAAGAATGAACTTACCTGGAGCAGCACCTGCTGTGGCGGTGGCTAGCGGCAAAGCTGCCGGCGTGGGTGAAAATGAAGAGGGAGGGGGTTGGCGTCGCGGGTGGGGGGAGGGGCTTTAGGGCTGGGGAGTAGAACGTTGGGGATAGGGAGACGTTAGAACAGAGAGAGAGAAATGTTAGAGGGGAGAGAGAAAATCCTTTCCAAGTGTTATACCCTTATTTACAGTTACAACATCCCACACCAACTTTGTACCATTCACAATTTTTTTTAAGTATGTTTTTATTTGACATAAATTATTTATTATTGTCATTACAAAAGTAATTAGTATTTTTGGAATTTAAACGGAGAGAACAGGGGTACAAGGATCCAAGCCATCAGAACCAGACCCGTAAAGGTCTCGTTTTTCGGTTACAAATATAGTTATTTGTTTACCCTCAAAATCGGATAATAATTGATTATATGTTGTTTTAAGGATATGTAGATTAATTCAATATGAGAGATTAATAGTGTTAGATTAAACAAATGAAAAAATGTAATAGATGACCAAACCAATGATAGGGTGATTCCGAGCTCGGTAGATGGCCCGACAAAGAACCTGCCCTCGATTCCAAGATTATAATTATGAAGAACTTAATAACAAGAATGAGAACTGTGAACAAAAAACAGAATTGATATAAATTGCATTAATATGCGTGTTACAATGTGTCCTGTGGGAAATAAGTTTTCCCCTTTATATAGTAGGAGAGTTTACCCTTAGCACAATTCTAAAAAAGGTAAAATTCTTCTGTTTTGCTAATCACTAATTTTCTGCCGATACGGGCCGAGATTCACGCCATGATATCCGGTGAGGCACGAACATCATGGCCCTCTGTTAGTCGTGTGCAGCTGTTTGGTAATGTTTTCCAAAGTCTCAATCCTTGAACCGGACCCGGAGGATATGACCCTGATATCCCCGAGGGCAGGTTGCCCTTCCCGGACTCCGCGCATAGCAGGAGCTTAGTGCACCGGGCTGCCCTTATTTCTTATCCCCGATGGCAGGTGTTTTGCCCGAGCCCCGATACGATGGGCTCCCTACTCTAACTCTGATCCATTACAGCCATGTTCTTGCTCCGTTTTACTCACCAAAAAGTCGAGTCATGCAATGAGCTCGGTTTTATCCGTATACAGATAGTCCCCTCGTTTCTCAGAGAGTAAGCTTTCCAAAACCTGTTTTTCAAAACTTGTTTTTCCAAAAATTTGTGTTAGCACTCCTCCAGATGACAATGGCTAAAACATCGAAAATCGTTCCTCAACAAGTTGCCTCTTCATCTTCCCAACAGACCGCTGGTACTAAAGTTGTTAACCGTGAGGTGGTTGCCCTTGAAACAGATTCCCCCGTTGTGGCTGCTAAATAACCGCCGCCGAGCCTTCCTTGTAAGTATTCATCCCTGATGGCTGCTTAATTGCAGTTGACTTTAATGTCGAGAAGCCTTCGCGCAATAGGAACGGGGCGAAAGAGTCTCGAGATATATATGTTCTATGACCGAAGAGTTCTTCCCATAGTTCGTAAGGAATGTGATTGGGAAAGCAAGAACGTAGTAGTCCCTGGGCTCGAGGACGCCGTTACTAACCATGTGGAGGGGTACATAAGTGTTTACACTTATCCCTTCACGTTGGGCCTGTTGGATCCGGTAGTTCTAGATTTTTCTAAGAAGTATGAGGTGTGTCTCGGACAAATCCACCCATCATTGTGGATGATCGTGACCCTCATACATTACTTCATGAATAAGACCAAAACTCGTCGGTTCACGATCAACCATCTGCTTCAATTATACAGTCCTCGGATATTTCGAGGGGGACTAATCAAGCTTACACCCCGGGCCAACAAGGCCCCTTTCTTCAATATCGACGAAGATTGAGACCGGGGCTGGCAGGGAGGCTTTGTCCAAGTGAAGACCAAGGATTTGACCCCCCCGGAATACATGTCATTCCCTAAGAAATGTAATGTGTCTCGTAAGTGCCACTCTTTTTTTAAACATCAAAATTTCTTTTTCTTTCATTTCTATCTTCTCATTCATGTTTATGGCTGTGCATCTGTTACCCGGGTTCTGAATGCGGTCCCCAATTTAATGGAGTGGATCGAGGGCATCTGTACTCATATATCTTACTATAAGCGCACATGGCGCAGAAGGGCCGATGAGGCCCGTTCTCATGGTAAGGCCTCTTTCCGAGTAGTCAACACTATGTCTTCACCTTCTATTATACTAACTCCTCTTCCTTCTTTGTTATTGCAGGTTTTCCTAAGACCATATAACTTAGGCCATATAACTTAGGCCATAAGAAGGGGATGAACATGTGCCCCCGCTAGTTGATCCCTATGTTGCTTCCGCGGAGGGAAAAAATAAGAGGAAAAGAAAACCCTCGGGCTCCCCGAGCTCTAAGGCGAAGAAACCGAAGATTCGGGTGCTCTGCAAGCCTATGACAGGCTCCTATTCCCAGGTGCCAGCCTCCGACTCCCTGAAATTAGTCAATCAGTTCCCCGCTCCGAGCGTAGACCCTGGCCGCAAGAGGTCAATTATACTGACGATCCCGGATGATGCCTGGGTTTTTTTTCGCTCCTAAGAAGGTAGATAGCTACCTCCGATGCCTGGTGACCGAGGAGTACTAGGAAAAAATGAATGCGGTGAACGTGCCATGCCTTTTCAATGAGGCGCAGCAGGTGCTAAACCGGGTAAGACGACATTTCCTTCTATCTATCCATAGTTATCTGTGTTTGACATTCCTCACATATTCTTTGCCTTTTTGCAGGCCTCGGTACTTCACCACGAGAGTTTCCTCCGATATTGGGTTGAAGTCAATCAACTCGAGCTCAAGATCAAGGAGCTTTCCTAGAAAATAGACATGTATAAGCTTCTTAGCGAGCAGCAGGAGGGGGTGGCCAAGAACCTCCAAGTTGAGCTGGATACGGCTCAAAAGGAGCATGCTGACTTAGGGGAAACGGTAAAGGTTTTCGAATTTAGAAACGAAGGTCCGGTCGCAGAGGCTAACAAAAATACTTCTCAGGTCTAGCAAAAGATCGACCAGATCGACCAACTCCGTAAGGAGATGGATGAGATCCAAGTGATGGCTGACGGGTGGATAAACAAGATAGACCTGCTGGCCTTGGAGAAGGAGACTTACCAAGCCAAGCTGTCTTCGGTGGAAGTTCAGCTTCGAGTGTGAAGGAAAAGGCCGACGCACAGACACGACAAAGGGAGGACCTCGAAGCTCAACTGGGCTCGACCATTGTTGAGCGGGATGCCCTTGGCAAGGAGCTCGAAATAATGAGGTCCAAGTTCAAAGCAACCTCGGCTGATGCTGACGAGATGGTGTGTTGATACCCAATTTTCCCCCTCATATTTTCCATATATATATATACACACACACATACACACTTTCAAAATAATTCATATGCATCATCATTTGATTTACAAGCATACACAAGTATTTTTAATAATTTTCCATGTTTTTAAAGACTTAAATCAATTTATTTCTGTATTTTATTATATAAATATCTAATAATTACCTTACAAATTATTATGATGATTTAATCATCTAAACTTATCATTTATACCTATATGGGTTTTTAAATATTTTCAGTGCATTTATCATAATTACTTTTTTGCATTTTAGAGTTAAATTGCACATTTTAGCAACAATAACCCATATGCATATATAATTACATTATTTATATAGAAAATAACTTTTTATATTTTTATATTGTTAAGTAATCATTTTAAATCAATTTCATACACAAGTAATATTTTTTTTATTTACTAATTATTTTTATAAATTATTTTTTTGTTAAATATTGGGTATTTAAATAATAGCCTAATTTTAAACCTATTTTTCGGACCTAATACATCAACCCAATACCCCTGGCCCAAAACCCATTAGCCCAGTCCTCATACCCACTTAAATACCCGACCCAATCCTTTTTAAATCGTGACCGTTGATCTTTGAGATCAACGACCCATATCCATTTCCTCCTTTAATTAACCTAACCAACCCCAAAACCCAAAATCATTCTTACCACCCCGCCGCCCCAAAACTCTCTCGTCTCTCATCTCTCATGAACCCTAGCCGTCGTTCTATCAAACCCTCCCAAATTCGACCCCAAATCGGAATCCACCATGGATTCCCTTACCTTATTCTCCTCTCCTCACCATTGGCCACTCGTCTATGATCCTATTTAGTTTCTTGCCTAACATGGCAAGCAAATCTTGCCAAAATCGAACCAAATCAGTTCACACCTCTGGTTTCTGTGGTAATTCTGTCTATGTTCATTGATTCTTTGTGAGTAAGGAGCATGTTCATATCTTTATGTGATTCTTACTTACCCCAAATTAGGGTTTTCAAACCCTTTCAATCGGACCTAAATATGTCCAATTCTGATTTTTAACACTATTGTGATTCTATTCATCTCATCTCGTGTGATTTTTTAACCTTATTTTGTATTTTTCACTGATTTCATACTTTACTTAAAAACTAGGGTTTTGAATATTTTCCTTTTCTTACTGATTCTAGTGAATCTTTCCTTTCTGTTCGATTACCTTCTTTCTTTATATTTTCCCTGACTTTTACTTTAATACTTTGCTTAAATATTCTTAATAATTTCTGTTTTGGTATTATTTGTGTCTCCTTTAATATTTTGCTTAAATATTCTTAATAATTTCTGTTTTGGTATTATTTGTGTTTCCTTTAATACTTGCCCGATATTTTGAATAATTTTATATTTTTATGTTTCCCTAGTTTTGTCTGCCCTAACATTCTGAACGATTTTTATTCTTAGTATTATGTGTTTCTGCCTTAAATATCCTGAATAATTTTAGGTACTTTCTTAACTCGCTAAATCCCTTGATTTATGCCCTAAATTACCTAAAACTGATTCAGCAAATATTTCCTTGCATGTTACTGATTTGTTTCTATGTTTATATGCTGATTTATATCACTATATATACTCCTCCCCCATTCACTTTAAGAGGACCTTCGAGTTTCTGAACTTACTACAACCTTACTAGACTTAAAGTTACACTATATTCTATCTTTGGCCGGCTGGAAGCCAATGCCACTTGATTCTGAGATATTGCTATACTCCTTTTGTGCACTTTCTTTGCTTAATTGGTGAGTCACTTGACTTCTGCATTTTCATTCTTTCATACCACTTATTAGGCATTATCTTTACCAGTTTCGTATGTCTTAGTTCCTTTAATACTTAATTTCTCTTAATGTAACTTTTTCTAAAGTTGTTTGAACTTCTTTAAGGTTTATCCAGTTAGGGTATCAACCCTTAAATGCCAATGAACATATCTATCCCCTTACCCTGAATCCTTGTAGTGAACGCCTCATATCTGTGACTCTTGCTGCTAGTTGTAATTTGCCTCTTTGCTATTATGTCAACATGATCACTCGATCCCTACACCCCTATGATGTTGTTTGTAATGATTTTCTCATCATGCTTGAATTGCTACTTTGAAATAAACCTTTGATATAACTGGATCACCTTTGTTTAGACCTTTGACAATATTAGCTGCTACTTGACATGATTTTTCTAAGTGTGTGTGCCTTAACTTATGACTGTAATTTCACCCCTCTTCTAGTATAATGTTTTTTTCCTTTTCTGTGATTACCCGATTCAATGATGTTCTAGTTTTTCTTAAATATAACACTGGTTTATGTACTCAGCCTAATCCAACCATGTTTTAACTTATTCTATTCTTTGTCAACTTTTTTATCATATGACTGCGGCCTGTGCTAAATATGGAATCTATTTATTAATTTCATTGTGTTTTTTTTTTCGAGTTCTATGATCTGTTCAAATGTTTGCTTGGTTGGATCAATTTGATTATGTCTGAACCCTCAAACTATGGTTTTATCAGTTTTTGGTCCTTTCTTTCCCTGTCACTTAAATTCTTTTGAATCCCACTCTTAACTAATGCTACCTAAGTTCTGTCTTTTGGCCTCCCTAGTGTGAGCACTACTCAGGGTTCATTTGAGACCCTCGTGAACTCTGACACACTAGGATTGGGTCAACTTATCTCTCCCCTGAACTATCTTTGTTAACCACTCTAGTGTGAGCAATGCCCTGGGTTCTTGAAGCCCTTGGGAACTCTGACACATTAGGGACTTGGTTCTATATGCTCAACCTTGTCAAGTGCTCACTGGGTAAATTACTCAACTATTGGCTGTTTGGTATCAATGAGTATGTAACTCCAGGGCTGTTGTGAATTGCGAGAATGAAGGCCTGGCATGTCCACGTGTATTTGGGCCTACTGTAGGCTCCCTATAGCTATATCTACTCTGTAATATTCTATATTCATTCTAGGTCTGTAATAATTATTGTAACAACATTTGGGGTATTAGTGAAATTGGGAAAGGGATTTTTTTCTTATACTTGCAACAAGTGGGGTAGAAATCCTGCCTATAGGTTCGATAATGTGTTATTGTATGTCGTGTGTTAGAAATCATGCCTATAGGTATCTTATTATGTTCAGTCATTGTATGTTAGCAATCCTGCCTATAGGTCCAATACTTGGTTCAATTGTGTTCTTTTTCTTCTTGTTAGAAACCCTGCCTATAAGAAATAGTGTGATTCAATGTGTATGCAAAGTTCTGTTTACATGCTTCCTGTTCACAAATTATAGAAATCATGTCTATAGGGTCTAAAATCAGATTAATTGTAGAAAGCATGCCTATAGGTCCGAATTTGTTCAATTATTATTTTGCCCGTTTGTTCAAGAGTTTTCAAACATTGTGTTATTTCCTTCACTAGAAAATATGCCTATAGGATCAAAACAAGTGATTCTGAATATGCTTGCCACTATTTGGCATAAAACACGTAGACATCATGCTAGTAGGTTTAATCTCATTATGCTAAAATAAGTAGACAAATCATGTAGGTTTTGGTAATCGTATTAGGAATGACTATTGTGTATAACTGTATGCCCATTAATTCAGTATCACATAGATACCCTGCCTATAGGATTCTACAACTTTAATTAATTAAAATTTGTCAATGCTAATCAGTTTGGCGCGCATTTGTTGTCTAAATGCGGAGGCTAACTTGAGCCCTTATTTGCTTACGTATGAAAATCCTAAATGTTTTGTATGTTGCGTAGTGTTTTCCCTTTTGAGCAACCTAAGTTAAGTCTAGAATCACCCTAAAATAGAGGTCCAAATGCCTCCTGGACCGTAGGCATGGGACGGGTAGTGCACGCATAGAGTACGACTTAGAATTGACTCGAGCACTTTTGGTAAAAAACTTAAAGATAGTAATCGGGTAGCAGGAGATGATAGTCTGTGCCCACTGAATAATATGAGTAACACCCCATCTTGAGGAAGTTACGAAATATTATTTTTGTTGCACGGGGTGATCCTTTAGGCTAACAAAACTTAGGACCCCCCACCTCTGTTTAAAGACAATCGTTTATGTTATTTGCCCAAATTTTTTCCCTTAGACTAATTCATATAATTCAAGTTCGGCCGGGACCCACCATTGTGGTTAATCACGAAGAGTGCATAACACCTTCTCCTAAAGGTAAATTGAGACCTTACCCGATCTTTGGTGACGCAATTGGTTAATCCTGAGTTATTTGCAAACAGGTATCCTAACGCACCTCAACCCGTTAGGTGGCGACTCTCTCTTTTAATACCCTTCCTTAAAAGAGTTTTCACGTGTCGAAACCCGATTTCGCGAGAAAAAGGGGCGCGATAGCATGGCGACTCTGCTGAGGATATCTTTAGGCTCTTACCGTAATGAGCTTGGTCTATATGAATTAGTCTCTCTCGATAAGTGTGTCTTTGTTATTTTGCTGATACTTGAACATCCCGCTCCCATTCTCCCTTTTATTGCTACATGCACACCCTCTTCCCCATTTCCCCTTTATATGAACTTACTCGCTACCCTTCGCTTAATCTGGTTACAATATGCATCCCCTCCGTTATTTCCTAATCATGTTCATTGGCTCCAACTTTTTAAATTTTGTTATATCATGTCTCCCCTAATTCTTACCCCTTTATTTGCTTTATTATAATTTTTACCATTATACGAACTAACTTCTTCCTTGTTTTCTTTCTTTTCTGTCTTTACATTTATTAAATACTGCATCTATCGCTTTTATCTTACAAAATACTAGACAACGTGTTGTTTTATCTTTGCATAAAGCATGCTCTACATCATAATCCACTCCCGCGCAATTAATACCATAGCGACACTTGATGAGTGTCCGCGCTCTTCCTATATTACCTTTTAAATTTTGAAAGGCTTATTTACGGTAAAACTAGTCGATCACGGTGCAATCGACGATTCCGTGCCTTTCCCTAGGAAGTTGTCCACTCGAGGGTACCTCTCTAGACTCTTATAGAAACCCCTACTCTGATATTAACTGTGCATGCATCATGTGTAAACCTAGCATGGGTTAGAACGTTGTCCGCGTAATAACCCTCTAAGGCATTGTCCAAAGCCCATCGAGATTTCCCTAATCCCAATGGGCCCAATCATGATGTGTGAATTATTTAGAGAAAACGTGTCGATATGCTAATCATTAATGTGTAAATAGTCAAATCCGGAGGGGGAGAGGGCTAACTTTATCTGTTTTGCAGAAATGAGGCACGAAGTCCCCAGGTTCGGCATGGTCAAAAGTATCCCACCTCTATTGCTCGATTGGTGGGAAAATATCTCGCCAAGCGACAAAAACCATGTGAAAAGAGTCCTCAGAAATTTACCTTTTTTGGTGGACATTCTACCAAACAATGTACTTATTGATGTCGCTACTATGTTTTGGGATGAAAAGAGGGTTGTTTTCCATTTTGGTAATATAGAGATGACTCCCCTTCTTTAGGAAATATGAGGCTTTGCTGGGCTTCCCTAGGATAGCCCTGGTCTGTTGGTACCAGAAAATCGTACTTCCCGAGGGTTTCTGAAAATGATGGGTTTTAGAAAGAGTGATGAGTTAGTTTTCCTGAAGAAGTCTTATATACCTTTTGACTTCCTTTGCGAGCGTTATAGGCACAACACGTCCTACCGTATCTATCATGATGATTTTTCCATCACTTGTCTGGGCTGGACTCATCGCCGGTATTTTTTGTTCATCGTCTGTTTTTTAGGGATGCTGGTATTCCCAATATAAGGAGAAATGATCCACACTCGTTTAGCTATGGTTACCAAGACCTTAATGGAAGGAATCGAGGGACAGACTTACACTATTATCCCAATGATCGTGGCAAAGATATAACGTGCCTTGGACCGTTGCAAGAGGGGATTTAGGCATTTTGAGGATTGTAATATGTTGTTGCAAATATGGCTATTGAAACACCTCCAAAGAGAACAGTACCGTCAAGAATTTTTGCAGCGACCATGGAATGACCACATAGCTTTTCACCATCCTAAAAGAATGACTTTTATCCCAGACTGGTTCACACAACCAGGAAACGCTGTGGATTGGGTACACTTCTTTAGCAATTTGACTGACGAAGAGGTCCATTGGATGTTCGAGTGGTTCCCTACTAGCGAGTTCATAATCAGGTCAAGAGATGTTCCTCACTTAGTGCTAATCGTGTTACGGCGTATCTATCCTAATGCTCGTATCAGATTCATGAGGTAGGCTGGAAGGAAACAAGTCATACCACGAGTTTCCAAGATGGCTCACTACAAAGAAGACTTTCAGGGTGATGCCATTCCATTCAAGTGAGAAGCACAACACATGTGGCATCTAAAGATCATTGTGGAAAAGGATATCATCGAGCCAGATCGATACCATGCTGGTCATGTGTATTTCTACCCATCATGGTTGGATGATGATATAGCAGGAGAAGTCAAGCCAGGGATTGATCAGGGAAACAGGGTCATAGACGACACTGCCGAATCACAAGTAAAATACATGAGGTTACGCAAGAGGATCTTTGAGTCTGAGGCCAGATGCTTAGAACAACACAAAGTGGAAATGGAAGCAACAAATGAATGGAGAGGAATCGATACAAAATCAACAGAAAGGTTGGAGTATTTCGAGCAGGGTCTGATGGAGTTTGAAGGGAATATGAGGGAGAGGATCGTGGATTGTAAGAATGCAGGGGGCAATGAAGAAAGACATCTAGCAAGGGCGTATCTACTGCTGGACATGCGTGACTTGGGGAATCTGATCGATGGGGCTAAGAAGGCCAAGCTTGTAGAAGGTCCCTCTAGGACCGAGTAGATTAGAATTGATGTTTACTTGTTTTCTAGAGTCGTTTTAGAATTTGATTGTAATAAGGTAAATGCCACGAGTAAATCCTTTCGATTATCGTTGTTTTAGAGATTTGGTCTATTTATCATATTAATGAAATAATGCAATTATCGACATTAGGTTTCTCCAAATATACATGTCGCTAGGCCTACCTCGGGCACAATGAGGTCCCTAAGTTAGGGCGCGAATTTATAATTCCGCCATACTGACTTGTTTACCTTTTTACTTTTCTTTGTTTTGATTATTCCCACCCCCTAAGGTTGGTTCGTGCATACTGACATCATCAGCATACCATACTAGATCCAGAGGTCCTCCACCTCCAAGTGATCCTAAAAGTAAGGGAAAATCTAAGATGGATGACACGAGTGGTATCAGGAAAGACAACACTGCACATGCAGAAAATGTTGAGACTTAAGATGGTCGGAGTACCTCGGCACAGAATGATTTGGTTCTACGGTTGGAGCAGAACATATTTCTTCTTCCCCTACCCACGTCTCATCAGATCTTTACCATGAATGACCAATCACAAGCCATTGACCCACCCTCCAATCCCTCTCCCAACTTAAATTCTATGCAAATAGACTCCAATACTCCAAGTACCTGAAATCCTTCTTTTCTCCAGAAGTTAATAAGTCATGCACAGATATCCACTGAAACATTAAAAACGTCTGCACGCAACGATTCACTTGACTTTTCTGACGAAACCCATGCAAATGCAGAAACTAACCATTTCATTTCCCTCACATCCATCAAGAAAAATAGACTCTATTCCTAACGAAAGTTTTCCGTCATCATTAAAGTGGTTGGCAGCAAAAGTGGGCCATCAACTGTCAAGGAAAAATATCTATTCGCAATGACAACCAACTGAAGTGCTTCCTATGATAGACCTGTGAGTAGATTTGTTTCTCATCAAATTCCAACAGAAAGAAAATTTATGTATGACGTTGGGAACCAAAATTTATCGCATCTAAAACACATTTTACTTATATCGCTATATGCATCCGATTGCCAGAACTACCCGCTGAATTTTATGATTTGGACATTCTTACACGAGTGGGTAAAAAAATTGGGAAATTGCTTAAGGTTGATACATGCACATCTACATAAATTGTGTGGTATTCAATAATTTGCATAGAAGTCCCACTTGAACAACCCCTACGTACCTATATCTATATAGGTACAAACAAACAAGTCATTCGTTATGAGGGCGTACATTTATTATGCCTAAATTGTAGTAGACTAGGTCACAACACGCAACAATGCACTCATCTCATAAATATAACTCCACACACATCCCAAAATATCACCTGAACATAACAACCTATCCATTATACCTCAAACCCGACAGCCCCAACAAAAGCCAAACGAATGGAAAACAGTAGTCTTTCCCACGAGAAAACCACAAATATTAGCACACCAAATTCATGAACCTGACATTCACACATTACGCCGGTCTGCACGGTGCACAACCATGGGCAAGGCACCAACATCACCTGCAGGTAAGTTCACTGACCCTAATCACCTAAAATAAAGATCACAGATTTTACAAGTAATGCCAAAGAAGATTCTCCTAAATTCTTTAATGACTCAATTTTATCACATTTAATCACACATGATTTGTCATAATTAATGCAAATCCTCTTAATTCTGAAGCACATGTGCAAATTTCTCCCACAAAGCGGTCCATCCCAATAAGAGTTACACCAAAAACCCTGTAACGACCCAGCCGGTCGTTTTGTGTGTTGGGACTCCGTTCCCGTGAATGACTATTTCCATAGAGGCTACTCGTGCCTTATGACTTGTGTGGGCAGGTAGTTCGAGATTCGTAAGTGATTTGGCCAGTTCAGGAACCCTTGGTTCTTGAAGGCTAGCCTATTTGGCTAATTTTGGTTCCGGACAACATTTTGAGCAAACGACCTCGGAATCGAGTTTTGTCAGCTCCAGCAGCTTCGAATGATGATTTCGGACTTGGGAGTGTGTTCGCCTCGGGTTTCTGATGACCCGGGAGTATTTCAGCACCTGAATTGGAATTCAGGACTTCATAATATTAAGGATTCAGGCTGGAATTGGACCTCGTGATATCATGGTCCGAATGGAATTTCGGAACTTGCAATAGTTCCGTATAGTCATTTATGACTTGTCCGCAAAATTTGGGGTCATTCCGAGTAGTATAGACCCGTTCGACGTATTAATGAGCCATTAAATTTTTCTTGAAATCCTAAGTTTGATCTAAGGGGGTTTTGGAGAGTGATTCTTGGTTTGAATGATGTTTTTAGTGTTCTCGGAGCTTGAGCAAGTCCTTCATGTGATTTGGGAATCGTTGGTATAATTTGTCGAGGGCTCGGGTGGGCCCAGGGGTCTCCCGGACCCCGAACGGGGTCAAAAACCAGCAATTGAAGTGCTGGTGGGAATTTGCTGGTGTGACCGCACCTGCGGTCCATGAGCCGCAGGCGCGAGTCTCGCACCAGCGGGAACTCAAACGCAGGCGCGACTCCTTCCGCAGGAGCGGCTTTTCCTCCACATGAGCGGCTCCGCAGGCGCGAGAAATCCCCAGGGCCCAGGCCATCGCAGGTGCGGCCAATTTCCCGCAGGTGCGAGTCCTCACCTGCGATCCAAAGTCCGCAGGTGCGAGAATCCCCCCAGCGCCCAGGCCTTTTTCCGTAGGAGCGACCCTTTTCCCGCAGGTGCGAGTCCGCACCTACGATCCAAAGGTCGCAGGTGCGGAAACTGCTGGGCAGACCTATAAATAGCCCTTTCGTGAATT
>ML448095.1:12588-63072 GCA_005239535.1 Nicotiana rustica
CTCCAAGTCGATCCCTGTACTATAAAGGTACCTGTGCAACAAAATGCACAGAAAGTGTAGCATGAGTACATATACATATATGTACCCAGTGAGTATCCCGTCTAATCTCGAAGAAGTAGTGACGAGAGGTAGACTCGACACTCACTAAGGTCCAACAATAGCAATATGACAGAATATGATGAAAGCAGTAGGCATGTGAAGACAGTTAAGCAGCAAATTACACATATAAAGCACTGAAGTCTGAGTAATTTCTGAAAAATACGTAAATACCTATTTTAATCCCCTTTTTCCTCAATTATCTAAATAGATGACAGTTTCCACTTTCTTTTCCTCAGATGTCTGACAAATCCATATCTTTGAGATAGTACCAAATAAATTTTACGTACATAGGTGTAAGACAATAAACAACAGGTGCATATCGAATAGGGTAATTGATCACGCTCAACTGTGTCTTCTAAAAAGACTACGCGGGCGTTGCAAATATAATCTGGGGTATTATGCCCAGAGTCGATCCCACAGGGACTTAACGTATCAAAGGAAGTCTTTAGAATACTAAATTCTTACTATTCAACCTCCTCAAACTTTGTGAATAACAATTGGTGATGTAATTCTACTACAGCTAATTGAATCTAATAAATTAAGAATAACTATCAAGCAGTTGTAAACAATTGGAATAAAAATCTAAGGAAATGGTTTCCCCCGTTGGTTCTTTCTCTAGTTGTATGTTCCTATAGCTTTGATTTGGTTGTCTCTATCAATCATGAACTCTCTAGTTATCGTAAATCTTTCTCAAGCATTTATGATAATTTACTAGACGCACTCTCTCGAGCTACGCTAGCTATATTTGCGTTACGGTTCACTTTAGATTGCACCCGAGGTATATTATTTCTAACCCAACCTCTAAACCCTCGGTTATGACTTTTGTCCATACTCCGGGAGTGGTGTTGTTCAACAACTACCTAAATATGCACTATTTCTCAAGCAGATACATAATAAATAGGAACAGCTAGTTGAGGGCCCTTCAACAAAATACAATCGAAACGTAGTTGAACAAATAGAGATTAATAACCAACTCAAAACTATATTAACATAACGACGAGTTCATCCCCAACGGGTTCCACCAAAACCTTAGGTTAAAAGATTTAGCTACTCATAACAATGATAAAAACTACAAAAGAATTCATGAACAATGGTAAAAAAAACAAAAGAAGAAGATGTGGATTGATGCCCAAATTGCCTCCTTGNCTTGCCCTTTGTTTTTCTTGTTCTTACTCTCAAATAACCTATCCCCTCCACCTTGGACGAGTTGAAACTTTTATATATTTTTGTGGAATGGCCTTGTTCTTCCTAAATTACCCTTCTTTTTTATGTTTCACGGACCTGGACTAGCGCGGGCGCTTATGCCCGTGCTAGTGGAGTTACCTACTGCCTCTGGATAGCTGGACTAGTGCGGGTGTGCTAATGCCCGCGCTAGTGGGGTTACATACTGCCTCCGCGATTTCCAGCCTTTAAATCACCCACCAGGTCCCCCATAGTCTATTCTACTCCAATTGCTTCCCGAATTACCATCATAAGTTGCCGCTACATTCTTGCACTCCTGTAAAACACAAACATCATCATTAAGGCCAATTTTATCATCATTTTAACAACTTACAGCAGTAAAGCATCATTAAGTTAGAGTGTAACAGACGCCAAATTATACAATTTTAGCCTATTATCAGTAATCCAGGTGATAACTGAAAAGGAACACCAATGTATCGTACCCTCCTCTCGACAAATACCTGACATTCCATTTATAAGTGACTCATAACTCAAGTGATCATATACATACCAGGACAAGACAACCAGCCAAATTCATAAGCGCGGTCATAAGGACTGAGGTCATAAGCTAACCCACGATCGCAAATCATACCTGTGACTCGCGTGCTGACTCGATATAATAAGCTGACCCACGATCGCGCATCGTACCTGCGACTCGTGTGCTGACTCGATAATGATAAGCTGACCCACGATCGCGCATCATACCTGCGACTCGTATGCTGACTCGTTAATAATAGTAATAAGCTGACCCACGGCCGCGCATCATACCTACGACTCGTGTGCTGACTCGATAACAAGTGCATATATATATATATATATATATATATATATATATATATATATATATATCAGTACATATGTGTACCAACTCAATAGTGAACTCAACAGGACTGTTCCAATACCACGGATAGTCAACTGGGATTTAAATCATAATGTCTTACGTTTCCATATCATTTCAGCAGAACTATACAATTCCTAACACATATACAAGGTACAAATAGGGCACATAAAGGCATGCTTGTGAATCCTAAGGCTACCCGACATATCAATATAGTCGCCACATACGAACTCTCGTCACTTGGTACGTACGTGGCCCCCCACAACGTGTATACATAGTGAGCAAGGAACCAATGGGGATATTTCCCCCTTACAAGGTTGGAAAGGAGACTCACCTCGTGTCGAATCTACCTCTCGTACCAAGAACACGCCCGCAACTCCGACTCTATACCCGAGGACTCGTAATTGGAGTAGGAAAAACCCGTATAAAATTCTTGAAAAAGATTGCACCGTACTTCCTTAAAATAACGAAATCCAGTTACATCATCACTTGCATTCTTGGACGTTGGTGGAATTTGTAGAAGTAGTCAATTGTTTGATTTGTATGTTATAGGTTGTTTCCTGGTTTGTCATTTTTTCTTAGCTTGTGTAAATTTGATTCAATTCCACATAATGGATATGAGTAACAAGAATGATATTGAGCAACTAAAGGGGAACAAGGATTCTGCAAATTTTCAATTACCTAATGTGACGTTAGAGTGGAAATTAAGTGGCACCAACTTTGATGACTAGACCAACAACTTTTCCATTAATGTGACACCTTGCTAAAATGGGTAAGAGTCACCTATTTATGCTTAATGTGCTGCCACGTGAGACTCATTGGTCTTTATCCAAAGGACTTTAGTTATCCACCATTAATTATTAATTAATTAGGTAATGTCTCGTTACTCAATAATTAACTAATTATCCACATAAAGAAGAATTATCCCAAATTACTCAAAGTATTGCTTATTTTTAACACACCTTATACACTTTACTATCATGGACATGTGGTACCTTGTATGGCACTAGTCCATAATTATCGGGTATTGGTTTCAGACATGAAATTTTTTACGGGTCTTTACATCCTCCCCCACTTAGAATCATAACTTAAGAACTTCAAGTTCTTGATTTCTATAACAATGCACCAGACCGACCTATTTTACTCGGAATGACACCAAACTTTGCAGGTAAGTCATAAATAAGAAGCTGTTATGGGAAGTCTCAATTAGACAAACAGGGTCCGATAACGCAAAACGACCGGTCGGGTCGTTACAGCTAAATAGTGAAAAAGCGACCGAAAAGCGTCCAACAAGGCTTGGTCGCTATTTTGCTGGTCCCTTTACCTTAGAGACCAAAGTTGGTCGGTAAAAGGACCAAATATTTCGGGTATCAAATATAGAGACCAACTTTGGTCGCTTTAATATTTTAATAATATAAATTTAGCGACCAAAGTTGGTCTCTATATTTAAATTACGTTATTTATTTATTTATTATTTTTCAAAATATAGCGACCAAATTTGGTCTGTAAATCAAACATTATATTTTAAAATCTGGAAAATAGCGACCACAGTTGGTCGCTTGTTTTTTTTTAATTTTTTTAATTTTTATAAAAAAGCGACCATAATTGGTCGCTAAATTCAAGAATTTAATTTTTTTTATACTTAAGCGACCAATATTGGTCACTAATTTCCAGAATATATTTTTTTGTAACAGAATAGCGACCAAAGTTGGTCGCTATTCTGAAAATCTGGGTTAATTAGCGACCAACCTTGGTCGCTATTGCCCAGAAAAAAAATTAAATAGAAAAGCGACCAAAGTTGGTCGCATTTCTGGGTATAATTTTTGCAGAAACTGCCTGTTTTGGCAGCTACACCACCTGCCAGCATACCAAATCCTATTACAAGCAACAACAACAACAATACCAACAACAACAATACCAACAAAAACAACAATAACAATATTAACAACAACATTAAAACCAACAAAGTATTAAGTTCAATAGAACTAACACGTTAAACTAACAAAACTAAGTTAACGCTTATTACAAGCCCATTCGAAAACCGGTTCTATTGTCTAGTTCAAAGTATATAAAAGTAACTAAGGAAAACTAAGTATATAAAACTAAGTGTTCTCTCAGCATCCCCGTCCGAAAGTTGGATTGCCTCGCCCGACTCATTAGGTCTCCAACTCCCTGGCCATACTGGTCCGAATACTGGGGTGAAGTCCCTCAACGAAGCGTCGAACCCTCTCTCTGATCGTGGCAACGAAGTCCGGTGCATGACGAGCCAAGCCACTGAAACGAACTGCATACTCCGATACACTCATAGTACCCTGGTGCAACTGCTCAAACTCCTCACGCGAAGAATCCCTGAGGCTCTGAGGGACAAACTCAAGAAAAAATATCTCAGAGAACGGATCCCAAGTAAGTGAAGCTGCCTCCTACGGACTACTCAACGCATAGGCACGCCACCAGTGATAAGTCGCTCCCCTCATCTGGAAAACGGTGAAAGAAACCCCACTCGTCTCCACAATACCCATAGTGCGGAGAATGTGATGACACTCCTCAAGAAAACCCAGAGCATCATCTGAAGCTAGTCCGCTGAAAATAGGTGGGTGGTACTTCTGGTACCTCTCAAGTCTAGGTTGCCCTGCCTCAGAAACAACTACTCTAGCATCATGCTGAACTGAAGTCGCTGGGGGCACAGGGATATACTATATAACCTGCCCAATATGGACTCTCTGCTCAGGAGTACGGGCTGCAGGAGCCTGTGTGCCTCCCATGGCCTGAGATGTGGTGTGAGCTATCAAGAGCAGTCCCGCCTGAGACAGAGTGCTGAAGGCGCTCATGAACTGAGCAAAGTCTCCTGGAGGGACGGAGTAATAGTAGGGACCTCCTGTGCCCCTCCAACTGTAGTTGCTGGGGGATCCTCTATCGCTGCTCTCACCGGTGCTCGGGTTGCACCCCGTGCTCGTCCTCTACCCCTGCCCCTGCCTCTAGCAGCTCTGGCTGGGGGCTCGGGTGCCTGATCGTCAGTACGTCCGGTACGGGTCCTCACCATCTGTGAGCAAGAGTAGAATAGAGTTTTAGTGTTTTTGATGACAGTAACTAGCATGACAAGGAATTCCAAAGAATGTGATTGTTCTTAACAGTTACATAGCCTCTCGGTGACAGATATGGACGTCTCCGCACCGATCTGCGAGACTCTAATAAACCGGCTTGTGACTTGTGACTTCTATGAACCTAGACGCTCTGAAAATTTGTCACGGCCCAATTTACCCTCTGAAAGGTATCGTGATGGCACCTAGTCCCTACGACTAAGTAAGCCTAAATTTGCCGAAAATAAATATAATAAGATAAATACAGAAAAGAACATGAGTACACATAAATAACCGCTCGGCATGTATAATTACTACTTTCAAAACCCGAAATATTACATTAGTCAAAAGCTCTATCTCAAAGTAGCTCTATACAACGTAAGGGAAAATACATGAAATATCTATCTAAGTCTGGAGCGGAATGTGACTCGAAGGACTACGCGGACGCGGCAAAATTAACTTTCGATCTCCTCAAAGCAGCTGCTCGGACCCCTAGCCACGAAATGGAGTGCTAGTACCTGGATTTGCACACGAAAAACATGTGCAGGAAAGGTCATGAGTACACCATAACTGGTACCCAGTAAATGCCAAGCCTAACCCCAATCAAGTAGTGACGAGGTCAGGTTAAGGCTCTACAGGATTTTTATAAGTAAAACATTTTTAAACCGTACAGATAGACATAAAAGCTAAGGTAAGCAGTAGAAATGAATGATTTGAAAGTAAAACAGAAATAGGGAGCCCTTGGCTCAACACAAAATATCACACGGTGGAATCTCCCGGGATACGTCCCACAGTTCCAAATGTAAGGATGCAGTTCAGGGGGAAAGCTCCCGGAATACGTCTGTAGTCCCAATTTAAATATACAGTACAGGGGGGGAAAGCTCCCGAAATATGTCCGTAGTCCCAATTTAAATATGTTGTACAGGAGGGAAGCTCCCGGAATATGTCTGTAGTCCCAATTTAAATATGCAGTGCAAATGAATACCGGATACAATATATTTGAACAGTTCAGTGAAAACTCGCAAGCAGGAACAAGATAAAAACTATCCAACATAGTACACATTGCATCAAATATGGAATTTAAGTAAACAGATAGTCATGCTTCTTCCTAGTCTAAACTACACAAGTACCACATTAAGCAGTGTAATAAGAGTAAAAATTGTTTATGGCATGGATAGGAAGAATGGAATTTTAGAAACAATAGTCTGTGTACGTACTCGTCACCTCACGTACACAGCGCCCATATAGCAAATAGTATCAAAACAACCTAAGAGGAAGTCCCCAACACAGAGTTAGGCAAGCCACTTACCTCGACTACTCTATTCAACTCAAAAACACGCTCTTGCCACGAGTACCCGACTCCGAATGGCCCTAATCTATTCAATTCAATTGCATAATGTAAATATCACTTTAAGGAATCAATATAGCTAATTAGTTCGAAGCTAATGCGCGAAATTAGGAAAATTGCCCAAAAATGTCCCCTGGGCCCACGTCTCGGAAATGAGTGAAAGTTACAAATTTAGAACACCCATTCACTCACTAACTCACTCGAACAAGAATCATCAAAATCCGACGTCAAAATCTCTTAAAATCATTAGATTTCTACTTGGGGAACGTCCTCCCATTTTCATGATTTTCACCCAATTTCATTGATTAGATTGAAGAAATTGCTACGGGTTAATGATATATTAATGAATTAAGGTTAGAAATTGTTACATATGAAGCTTCTCCTCAAAACCCATTGAAAATCGCCAAATCTCGAGCTCCAAGTCGTTTTAGAAAATATAAATTTCAAACCCTCGGATTTTGTATAAACAGCCCAGGAATTCCGCACCTGCGACTATAGGACCGCACCTGCAGATCCCGCACCTGCAGAAAATCACTCGCAGGTGCGAAAAGTCACTAACTCAGCTGGGGTCGCACCTGCGGAACCCCGTCCGCACTTGCGAGCCTGGCTTCCCTTGACCAATTTCCGCACCTGAGGCTCCCCATCTGCAGGTGCGAGACACCAGAACAAGTAATGCTTCAGCTGGTTTTCTAAGTTCAAAAATCTCCCGTTGAGCATCTGAAACATCCCCGAGCCCTCCCAGGACCTCAACCAAGCTTACCAACCAGTCTTAATACCTTATCCAAACTTAGTCGAGCCTTCCAAACACATCACATAACATCAAAATCACCAATTATGCATGGATTCAAGCCTAAGAACTTATGAAATTTCTAAAATCCACATCCGTTGCCGAAACGCGTCAAATCTAGTCTGAATGACCTCAATTTTTACACACAGGTCATAAATGACACTACACACTTACATCTACTCTCGGAATTCCATTCCGAGCCCGATATAAAAATTTCACCTATCGGCCAAAATCGCCAAAATTTTGATTTTCGCCAATTCAAGCCTAAATCTACCACAGACCTAGAAAACACTTTCCGAACAAGCTCCTAACCCCGAAATCACCCAACAGAGCTAAAGGAGTCGACGAAATTCTATTCCGGATTCGTCTTCACACAGTTCTAACTACGGTCCAATTTCTAAAGCTTAAACTCATATATAGGGACTAAGTGTCCAAAAACTCTCCGAAATTTATAACTAAATGCTCCGACAAGTCCCAAAAGCATAAATAGACACAGGGAAAGCAGTTATTAGAGGATCATGGCGATAAATCTCAAAACGACCGACCGGGTCGTTACATTCTCCCCCTCTTAAGAAAATCGTTCATCCTCGAATGAGTATAGAGGCATACCTGAAGATGTGAAAAGATGAGGGTACTGACTGCGCATATCCTGCTCGGTATCCCAAGTCGCCTTCTCGACCGACTTACGTCTCCACTGAACCGTAACTGATGCAATATTCGTTGACCTGAGCTTTCTGATATGTCTATCCATTATAGCTACTGGCTCCTCAACATATGATAGATCCTTGTGCAACTGGACTGAACTGAAATCCAAAACATGGGTTAGGTCACCGTGATACTTCCATAACATAGAGACGTGGAATACCAGATGAACTCCTGCTAGGTGGGGAGGAAAGGCTAGCTCATACGCAACCTCCCCAACACACCGCAACATCTCAAAAGGGACAACAAAATCTCAGACTCAGCTTACCCTTATTCCCGAACCTCATGACACCCTTCATAGGCGATACCCAAAGCAAAACCCGATCACCAGCCATAAATGTCAAATCACGAACCTTTCGGTCCGTATAACTCTTTTGTCTGGATCGGGCTGTGCGAAGTCTCTCTCCTGAATCACCTTCACCTTATCCAGGTCATCCTGGACCAAATATGTACCCAACAATCGGGCCTCGCCCGAATCAAACCATCCCACTGGAGACCTGCACCGTCTACCATACAAAGCCTCATACGGTGCCATCTGAATGCTGGATTGGTAACTGTTATTATAAGCAAACTCTGCAAGTGGTAAGTATCGGTCCCATGACCCTCGAAAATCCATCACACAGGAACGGAGCATATCCTCGAGAATCTGAATCGTGCGCTCGGATTGCCCGTCCATCTGAGGGTGAAAGGCTATACTCAACTCTACCCTGGTGCCTAGCTCCTGCTGAACGGCTCTCCTGAACTGTGAAGTGAACTATGTACCTCTGTATGAAATGATAGATACTGGGATACCGTGGAGATGAATAATCTCCGTGATATAAATCTCCGCCAACCTCTCGAAGGAATATGTAGTCATCACTGGAATGAAATGGGTTCACTTGGTCAGCCGATCCACAATCACCCAAATAGCATCGAACTTTCTCAAAGTCCGAGGAAGTACAACCACAAAGTCCATGGTGATCCGTTCCCACTTCAACTCTGGAAGCTCAATCTAGTGAAGTAGACCTCCTCATCTCTGATGCTCGTATTTGACTTGCTAACAGTTGAGACACTTGGCCACAATATCCACTATATCCTTTTTCATCCTTCTCCACCAATAGTGCTGCCTCAGATCCTGGTACATCTTCGCGGTACCCGGATGAATGGAATACCGCGAGATATGAGCCTCCTCAAGAATCAACTCCCGAAGCCCATCCACATTGGGCACACAGATCCAAACCTGCATCTTCATCACACCGTCATCTCCTATAGTCACATCCTTGGCATCACCTCGCTGAACCCTGTCCTGAAGAACCAGAAGGTGGGGATCATCGTACTGGCGCTCTCTAATGCGGTCATAAAGAGAAGATCGAGCAACCACACAAGCTAATACCCGGCAAGGCTCTGAAAGATTCAATCTCACGAACTGACTGGCTAAGGACTGAACATCCAAGGCTAATGGCCTCTCAACTCTAGGAAGATATTCCAAACTCCCCAAACTCTCCGCCTGGCGAATCAAGGCGTCGACCACCACATTGGCCTTCCCCGTGTGGTATAATATGGTGATGTCGTAGTCCTTTAGTAACTCCAACCATCTCCGCTGGCGCAAATTGAGGTCCTTCTTCCTGAACAAGTGCTGCAAACTCCGGTGATCTGTGAAAATCTCATAGGGAACACCGTATAAATAATGACGTCATATCTTAAGGGCGTGAACAATCGCTGCCAACTCGAGATCATGAACTGGATAGTTCTTCTCATGCACCTTCAACTGTCTGGACGCATAGGCAATCACCCTACCATCCTGCATCAACACCGCCCCAAGGCCAATCCTCGAAGCATCACAATAGACTGTATATGACCCTGAACCCATAGGCAATACCAACACTGGAGCTGTAGTCAGGGCTGTCTTGAGCTTCTGAAAGATTTCCTCACACCCCTTAGTCCACATGAACGGAGCACCCTTTTGGGTCAATCTGGTCATATGTGCTGCAATGGATGAAAATCCCTCTAAAAAATGGCGATATTACCCAGCCAACCCAAGGAAACTACGGATCTCAGTAGCTGAAGACGGTCTAGGACAACTCTGCACCGCCTCCACCTTCTTCGGATCTACCTTGATCCCATCACAAGACACCACATGGCCTAAGAATGCCACAGAATCAAACCAAAATTCACACTTAGAAAATTTTGCATATAACTTTTTCTCCCTAAAAGTCTGAAGCACGACCCTCAAATCCTGCTCATGGTCCTCCTGGGACCGAGAATATACCAAGATGTTGTCAATAAACACAATGATGAAAGAATCAAGATAAGGCCGGAACACACTGTGCATCAAATGCATAAAGGCTGCGGGGGCATTGGTCAGCCCAAATGACATGACAATAAACTCATAGTGACCATATATGGTCCTGAAGGCAGTCTTCGGGATATCCGGCTCCCGAATCTTCAACTGATGATAGCCAGAACGCAAGTCAATCTTGGAAAATACTCTGGCACACTATAACTGGTCAAATAAATCATCAATGCGAGGCAAAGGGCACATGTTCTTCACTTTAACCTTATTCAGCTGCCGGTAATCAATACACATACGCATGGAGCCATCCATTTTCTTCACAAATAATACCGGAGCACCCCATGGTGATACACTGGGTCTGATGAAACCCTTATCAAGCAATTCTTGCAACAAATCCTTCAACTCCTTCAACTTAGGAAGAGCCATGCGATAGGGAGGAATGGAAATGGGATGACTGCTCGGCAACACATCAATGCCAAAATCAATATCTCTGTCGGGAGGCATACCCGGAAGATAGTGGGAAACACATCAGGATAGTCCCTCATAACTGGAACTGACTTAACTGTAGGGGTATCAACACTAACATCTCTTACATAGGCCAAACACGCATCACACCCCTTCTCAACCATTCGCTGAGCCTTAAGGAAAGAAATGACTCTACAGGGAGTATACTCTAAGGTACCTCTCTAGTCTAATCTTGGTAAACCTGGCATAGCCAGCATCACGGTTTTGGCGTGACAATCAAGAATAGCATAATAGGGAGACAACCAGTCCATGCCCAAGATAACATCGAAATCTACCATACCGAGCAATAGCAAATCAACCCTGGTCTCAAAATCACTAATAACAATCAAACATGACCGATATACGCGAACCACAACAAGATAATCTCTCACAGGAGTAGAAACATAGACAAGGGAACTTAGAATCTCGAGATACCCCCAGATGTGAAGCAAAATAAGAAGACACATATGAATACGTAGAGCCTGGGTCAAATAATACTGATGCATCCCTATGACAAATAGGGACAATACCTATGATGACTGAATCTGAAGCTATGACCTCTGAACGGGATGGAAGAGCATAGTACTTGTCCTGGCCTCC
The DNA here is from genome assembly GCA_005239535.1 of Nicotiana rustica. NCBI lineage: Eukaryota > Viridiplantae > Streptophyta > Magnoliopsida > Solanales > Solanaceae > Nicotiana > Nicotiana rustica. The sequence continues at coordinate 24,037 of ML448095.1, forward strand.
CCTTCTAGGGAGACCTCCCCGACCTCCACCTCGAGCTATCTGAGAATGTGGTGTAGCAGCAGGGGCAGGAAGGATAGCTTGAGGACCCGGTAGAGCACTTGGGGCCTGATAAGTCTAAGATGATGCACCCCTCCTAGCTCTAGGTAAATCTCAGATCACGTGGCGAGGGTCACCACACCCAAAATAACCCATCAGAGGATGTGGAGGCTAGTGCTGACTCTGAACTGTCCTGCTGGACTGGCCGATGATAGCACCTCACGCAAGAGGCACATAAGATACATATGGTGCATAATAAGGCTCCTAAGGTCTAGGAGGAGCTAGAATACCACTGGCTGCTGGAAGAGCTGAATGAACAGGGCAACTCACAAAGCCCCTACCATAGCGTGTTGCTGGTGCACGAACTTTTGAGTACTGGCCAGTCTCTCTAGACCTCTTGTCCTCTCTCTCCTCTCTGTTCCGGGCTAACATACTCTCAATCCTCCGGGCAATACTCATGACCTGCTGGTAAGTGATATCTGTCTCCAACTCCCTGGCCATACTGGTTTGAATACTGGGGTGAAGTCCCTCAACGAAGCATCGAACCCTCTCTCTGATCGTGGCAACCAAGGCCGGTGCATGACGAGCTAAGTCAATAAAACGGATTGCATACTCCGATATAGTTATAGTACCCTGGCGCAACTGCTCAAACTCTGCATGCCAAGCATCCCTAAGGTTATGAGGGACAAACTCAAGCAAAACCCTCTCGGAGAACTGATTCCAAGTAAGTGAAGCTGCCTCCTCAAGACTACTCAACTCATAGGCACGCCACCATCGATAAGCCTCTCCCCTCAGCTAGAAAGCGGTGAAAGAAACCCCACTCGTCTCCACAATACCCATAGTGCGGAGAATGCGATGACACTCCTCAATAAAACCCAGAGCATCATCTGAAGCTAGTCCGCTGAAAATAGGTGGGTGGTACTTTTGGTTCCTCTTAAGTTTGAGCTGCCCTGCCTCAGAAACAGCTACTCTAGCATCATGCTGAATTGGAGTCGCTGAGGGCATAGGGATATACTCTGGAACCTGCCCAATATGGACTCTCTACTTAGGAGTACGGGCTGCGGGAATTTGTGTCCCTCCCCAAACCTGAGATGTGGCTGGAGCTATCGGGAGCAATCCTGCCTAAGACAGAGTGCTGAAGGCGATCATGAACTAAGCCAAAGTCTCCTGGAGGGCCGGAGTAATAGTAAGGACCTCTTGTTCCCCTCCAACTATAGCTGCTGGGGCTCCTCTGTCGCTGCTCTCGTCAGTGCTCGAGCTGCACCGCATGCTCGTCCTTTACCCCTGCCCCTGCCTCAGGCGGCTTTGGCTGGGGGCTCAGGTGCCTGATCGTCAGTACGTCCAGTACGGGTCCTCACCATCTGTGAGCAAGAGTAGAATAGAGTTTTAGAATTTTTGATGACAGTAACTAAAATGACAAGGAATTCCCAAGAATGTGATTGTTCTTAACAGTTACATAGCCTCTGGGAGATAGATACTAACGTCTCCGCGCCGATCCGCGAGACTCTAATAAACCGGCTAGTGACTTGTGACTCCTATGAACCTAGACGCTCTGATACCAACTTGTCACGACCCGATTTATCCTCTGAAAGGTATCGTGACGACACCTAGTCCCTACGTCTAGGTAAGCCTAAATTTGCGTAAAATAAATATAATAATATAAAAGCAAAAAGAACATGAGTAGATATAACATAGCCGCTCGGCATGTACAATTACAACTTCCAAAACCGAGAATATCACATTATTCACAAGCTCTATCTCAAAGTAGCTCTATACAACGTAAGGGAAAATACATGAAAAATATATCCAAGTTTGAAGCGGAAGGTGACTCGAAGGACTCTGCGGACGCGGCAGAATTACCTTTCGATCTCCTCAAAGCAGCTGCTCGGACCCCTAGCCACGAAACGGAGTGCAGGTACCTGGATCTGCACACAAAAAATATGTGCAAGAAAGGGCATGAGTACACCACAATTGGTACCCAATAAGTGCCAAGCCTAACCCCAGTCAAGTAGTGATGAGGTCAGGTTAAGGCTCTACTGGATTTTTATAAGTAAAACAATTTAAAACCGTACAGACAGGCATAAAAGCTAAGGTAAGCAGTAGAAATTAATGATTTGAAAGTAATACAGCAATAGGGAGCCCTTGGCTCAGCTCAAAATATCACACGGTGAAATCTCCCGGGATACGTCCCGTAGTTCCAAATGTAAAAATGCAGTACAGGGGGAAAGCTCCCGAAATACGTCCGTAGTCCCAATTTAAATATACAGTACAGGGGAAAAGCTCCCGGAATATGTCTGTAGTCCCAATTTAAATATGCAGTGCATGGGGCTAGTACCTTGATTTGCACACAAAAAACATGTGTAGGAAAGGTCATGAGTACACCATAACTGGTACCCAATAAGTGCCAAGCCTAACCCCAGTCAAGTAGTGACGAGGTCAGGTTAAGGCTCTACAGGATTTTTATAAGTAAAACAGTTTAAAACCGTACATATAGACATAAAAGCTAAGGTAAGCAGTAGAAATGAATGATTTGAAAGTAAAACAACAATAGGTAGCCCTTGGCTCAACACAAAATATCACACGAAGGAATCTCCCGGGATACGTCCCGTAGTTCCAAATGTAAGGATGCAGTTCAGGGGGAAAGCTCCCGGAATACGTCTGTAGACCCAATTTAAATATACAGTATAGGGGAAATATCCCGAAATATGTCTGTAGTCCCAATTTAAATATGCAGTACAGGGGGAAAGCTCCCGGAATATGTCTGTAGTCCCAATTTAAATATGCAGTGCAAATGAATACCAGATACAGTATATTTTAACAGTTCAATGAAAACTCGCAAGCAGGAACAAGATAAAAACTATCCAACATGATACACATTGCATCAAATAGGGAATTTAAGTAAACAGATAGGCATGCTTCTTCATAGTCTAAACTACACAAGTAACACATTAAGTAGTGTAATAAGAGTAAAAATGGTTTATGGCATGGATAGGAAGAATGGTATTTTAGCAACAATAGCCTATATACGTACTCGTCACCTCACGTACACATCGCCCATACAACAAATAATACTAAAACAACCTAAGGGGAAGTCCCCAACACAGAGTTAGGCAAGCCACTTACCTCGACTGTTGTACTCAACTCAAAAACACGCTCTTGCCACGATTACCCGACTCCGAATGCCCCAAATCTATTCAATTACATTGCATAATGTAAATATCACTTTAAGGAATCAATATAGCTAATTAGTTCGAAGCTAATACGCGCAATTAGGAAAATTTCCCAAAAACGTCCCCCGGACCCACGTCTCGTAAACGAGTGAAAGTTACAAATTTAGAACACTCATTCACTCACTAACTCACTCGAACAAGAATCATCAAAAAAATCTCCTACAATCCCCAGATTTCTACTTGGGGTACTTCCTCCCATTTTCATGATTTTTCACCCAATTTCATTAATTAGATTGAAGAAATTTCTATGGGTTAGTGATATACTAATGAATTAAGATTAGAAATTGTTACCTATGAAGCTTCTCCTCAAAACCCGCTAAAAATAACCAAATCCCGAGCTCCAAATCGTTTTAGAAAATATAAACTTCAAACGCTCGAATTTTGTATAAACAACCCAAGAACACCTGCGGAAAATCTATCGCAGGTGCGAAATGTCACTTACTTAGCTGGGGTCGCACCTGCGGTTGCTGGGCCGCACCTGCGGAACCCCGTCCGCACCTGCAAGCCTGGCTTCCCTTGACCAATTTCCGCGCCTGCAAGCCTGGCTTCCCTTGACCAATTTCCGCGCCTGCGAGCCTCACTCCGCACCTACGTGTCCGCACCTGCGTCTCCCCATCCACAAGTGCGAGACACCAGAACCAGCAATGCTTAAGCTGGTTTTCTATGTTCAAAAATCACCCGTTGAGCATCCGAAACATCCCTGAGGCCCCCGGGACCTCAACCAAGCTTACCAAAAAGTCCTAATACCTTATCCAAACTTAGTCGAGCCTTCAAAACACATCACATAACATCAAAATCACCAAATATGCATGGATTCAAGTCTAAGAACTTATGAAATTTCTAAAATCCACACCCGATGTCGAAACACGTCAAATCTAGTCTGAATGACCTCAATTTTTACACACAGGTCATAAATGATACTACAGACCTATAACCACTCTCAGAATTCCATCACGAGCCTGATATAAAAATTTCACCTATCGGTCGAAATCGCCGAAATTATGACTTTCGCCAATTGAAGCCTAAACCTACTACAGACCTCAAAAACACTTTCCGAACACGCTCCTAACCTTGAAATCACCCAATGGAGCTAACAGAGTCAACCGAATTCCATTCTGGATCCATCTTCACATAGTTCCAACTACGGTCTGATTTCTAAAGCTTAAACTCATATATAGGAACTGAGTGTCCAAAAACTCTCCGAAATTTACAACTAAAATCTCCGACAAGTAACAAAAGTAGAAATAGACACGGGGAAAGCAGTTATTAGGAGATCGGGGCACTAACTCTCAAAACGACCGACCGGGTCATTACAATCCTTCTTCATCCTCCTCCACCAATAATGTTGCCGCAAGTCCTGGTACATCTTGGCGGCGTTCGGGTGAATAGAATACTAGGAACTGTGAGCCTCCTCAAGAATCAAATCACGAAGTCCATCCACATTAAGCACACAAACACGATCTTACATCCTCATGACTCCGTCATCTCCAACAGTAACCTACTTGGAACCACCGTGCTGCACTGTGTCCCTAAGGACCAACAGATGAGGGTCGTCATACTGCCGATCTCTGATACGCTCAAACAAAGAAGACTAAGCGACTCTGCAAACTAGAACACGGTTGGGCTCTGAAATATCCAACCTCACAAACTGGTTGGCCAAAGTTTGAACATTGATGCAAGCGGCCTCTCACCGACTAGAATGAACTCAAGGCTGCCCACACTTTCCATCTTTCTACTCAAGGCGTTGGCCAGCACATTTGCCTTCCCGGGATGATACAAGATGGTGATATCATAGTCTTTCAATAGTTCCAACCACATCATCTGTCTCATATTGAGATCCTTTTGCTTGAACAAATACTGAAGGCTCCGATGATCCGTGAAGATCTCACACGACACACCGTAAAGATAGTGCCTCCAAATCTTCAGCGCATGAACAATGGCTACCAACTCTAACTCATGGACATGGTAATTCTTCTAATGAACCTTTAACTTCCGCGATGCATATGCAATTACCCTTCCCTCCTGCATCAATACCGCACCAAGACCAACACGGGACGCATCACAATATACCGTATAAGATCCCAAACCTATGGGCAACACCCACATTGGCGATGTCCTCAAAGCTGTCTTGAGCATATGAAAGCTCGCCTCACACTCGTCTAACTATCTAAATGGGGCACCCTTCTGGGTCAACCTGGTCAACGAGTCTCGATAGATTAAAACCCCTCCACAAATCGACGGTAATAGCCCGCCAAACCCAAGAAACTCCTGATCTCCTTAGCTTAAGTGGGCCTAGGCTAGTTATGAAGTGCCTCAATATTCTTAGGATATACCTGAATGCCGTCTGCTGATAGAACGTGGCCCAAGAAAGCGAGTTAATCAAACTAAAACTCGCAATTCAAAAATTTAGCATACAACTGCTGTCTCTCAGTCTAAAGAACAATCTTAAGGTGCTTCTCATGCTCCTGTCGACTGCGGGAGTATATCAAGATGTCGTCAATAAACACAACCACAAAGGAGTCCAAATAAGGCTTGAACACTCGGTTCATCAAATCCATGAATGCTACTGGGGCATTTGTCAACCCAAAAGACATCATTAGAAGCTAATGCTCGTACCGAGTCCGAAAAGCTGTCTTAGGGACATCAGATGTTCTAATCCTCAATTGATGATAGCCCGATCTCAAATCAATCTTCAAAAACACCTTGGCACCCTGAATCTGATCAAATAGGTCATTAATCATCGGCAATGGATACTTGTTCTTGATGGTGACTTTGTTCAACTGTCGATAATCTATACACATCCTCATAGGCCCATATTTATTCTTCACAAACAACACTGGTGCACCCCTGGGCGAGACACTAGGTCTAATGAATCCCTTATCAAAAAAATCCTACAATTGTTCCTTCAATTCTCTCAACTCTGGCGGGGCCATCCGGTATGGCGGAATGGAAATGGGCTGAGTGCCCGGGACCAAATCAATACAAAAATCAATATACCTATCGGGTGGCATCCCCAGCAGGTCTACAAGAAACACTTCTGGAAACTCACAAACAATTGGCATGGAATCCATGGAAGAAACCTTTGCACTAGAATCGCGAACATAAGCCAAATAAGCAAAACACCCCTTCTCGACCATACGCCGAGCCTTCATATAAGAGATAACTTTGCTGGTAGAATCCAAGAGTCCCTCTCCAATCTAACCGAGACAACCCCGGAAAGGCTAAGGTCATTGTCTTGGCGTGACAGTCCAATATAGTGTGATAAGATAACAACCAACCCATACCCAATATAACATCAAAATCAACCATATCGAGGAGTAGAAGGTCTACACTAGTCTCAAGACTCCCAATAGTTACCACACACGAACGATATACACAATCTACAATAATAGCATCCCTCACAGGTGTGGACACATATACATGGGCAATCAAAGAATCACAAGGCACAACCAAATATGAAGCAAAATAAGATGACACATAGGAGTAAGTAGACCACAGATCAAATATGACTAAATCATCTCTACTTCAATTTGAAAGAGTACATGTAATAACAACATCGGATGACTTAGCCTCAGGCCTTGCTGGAAAAGCATAACATCGGGGCTGGGCCCCACCACTCCGAACCATATCCCTAGGACGACCTCTAGCTAGCGAGCCTCCACCTCTAACAGTCAAGCCCCTACCTTTGGATGCCTTACCCCTGCCTCTAGTTGGTTGAGGAGATGGTGCAGCAATTGGTGCCTAAACTATGACACGAGAACCCTGATGCTCTGGCAGAATGCCCAATAATCTCGGACAAGTACTCTTGATATGCCCATAACCGCCACACTCACAACATCCTTCCTGATACTGTTGCTGTGGAAACTAGTACTGACCCAAATGAGCCGGATGACCATGGTAATAACTCTGAATAAGAGGTGCACTGATAGGAGCTGGTGGTGCACTGTAGGTTGGCTGCGCAGAAGAAGGCACATAAGGACCACGACTCTCTAAAGCACTGTGGGATGCCTGAAGCGCCAAATGGAAAGGCCTGGGAAGATGGCCTCTACCAAAACTACCCCTACCTCAGAATGAGGCGCCGCTGAGCCCACTGGAATGACGAGGTCTCTTGTCAGACCCCTGACCTCCCCGTGCAAGAACCATCTCGACTCGCCTGGTGACATTGGCAGTCACCTGAAAAGAAATCTCACTCCAAGTATCCTTAGCCATCTGAAATTTGATAGGATGAGCAATACCGTCACTAAACCTCCTCACCCTCTCTCTCTCGGTGGGAAGCATAAGAAGAGAATGACGGGCCAAATCAACAAAATGAGTCGCATACTAACTAACAGTCATACTGCCTAGCTCAAGACGCTCTAACTGACGGCGGTGCTCCTCTCTCAAGGTCATATGGAGAAACTTCTCCGAAAAGAGATGAGAGAACTAGTCCCAAGTAAGAGCAGGTGACCCATCTGGTTTGGTTAGGAAATAATCCCTCCACTATTTCTTGGCGGAACCAATCATCTGAAAAGCAGTAAAGTCGACCCAATGGGTCTCCAATATATCCATGTTCCGAAGAACCTCGTGATAACTGTCAGGATACTCCTGGGCATCCTCTGAAGTAGCACCACTGAAATGAACTGGGAAGAGCTTGGTAATCCTATCCAATCTCCACAAAGCCTCAGAAGACATAGTTGACCCATCACCGGTCCGTGACGCAACAACCCGCTGAACTACACCGACTGGATGAGCTACTGGAGTCTGATATTGGGGAGCCATCTACTCCGGAGTGTGAGTAGCAGGAGTCAGAGCTCCTCCTCCAGCTTGAGAGATGGCTGGTGCCCTGGGGAGTGCACCAGTTTGGGCCACACTCTTCATAAGGCCCACCAAACGAACCAAGGCATCTTGAAGCACTAGGGTGGTAATAAACCCCTCAGGCACCTAAACTGGCCCAGCAGGAACAATCTGAGATGGAACCTCCTCGTTGAACTCTTCTTGAGGCTCCACGACTGAGGCTGTTGCTCGGGCTCTTGGCTGAGCCCTGCCCCAACTTCGGCCATTGGCACGACCTCGGTCTCGAATCTGCCCATCGTAGGAGCTGTTGCTGGAGGCTCTGGCTGCTGCTCAGCTGAAGAAGCGGTACGCGTTCTCTCCATCTGCGAGAGAATAAGAGTAAGAGAGTTCAATCAGTATTACGAAAACAAAGTCGCACGACAGAGATGAATAAAAGTTAAATTGTTCCTAAACTTTATAGCCTCTGGGAGATAAGTACAGACGTCTCTGTACCAATCCCCCAGACTCTACTAAGCTCGTTCGTGAATTGTGAGACCTAGGCAACCTAGTGCTCTGATACCACCTTGTAACGACCAGAAATACCCACCGTCCGGACCATGATGGCGCCTAATATTACACTTTCTAGGAAAACCAACGTTAGAGGTTATTTAGCCAATTCTTTACATTTAGGTGGTTACTAGTAAACAAGCTATAATAAATCGAATGCGAAACTATATAAATAACAACTTTAATTACATAATATTACTACCCAGAATCCGGAGTCACAATTCACAAACATACTAAGATTTTACTACAAGTATTTGTCCGAAAGAAAATACAATTGTTTGTGAAATAAGGAAAAATAGTAAGTATGGGGGTATAGAAGGGGACGCCAGGGCCTGTGGACGCCAACAGGACTACCTTGGGTCTTCTAGCTGTGAAGTCTACATCCAACCTCTTGATCAGCCATAACCTACTCCAAAATCTGTACAGGAAGTGCAGAGTGCAATATCAGTACAACCGACCCCATGTACTAGTAAGTGTCAAGCCTAACTTCGACGAAGGAGTGACGAGACTACGGCGGGAAACTCACAATATAATCTACATATGGTGAATAATAAAAGAAGAAAAGAAGACAGAATAGAGTTAAAATAGTAACTTGCAAGAAGTAAATACAGAACCCAACGTATTTCATCAGGGTTCAGCTATTACCAATCCTTAAGTACAATTGAAGACTACCATACAACTAACACAGCCAATAAAAGCATAAACATATAGATTGTTGCGGTGCACAACCCGATCCCACCGTACATATCATAATCCTCCCTTATTTCCACTTAATAACATAAACAACATAATATAAATAAAAGTGTTGCGGCGTCCAACCCGACCACCATATCACAATAATCACACTCACAGTTCACCCTTATTTCACCACAATCTACCCTTATTACACCTGTTGCAACGTGCATCCCTATCCCACCGTATAATATCAATTCACCCTTATTAATCCTCAATATATAACCTTTATTCCACATGTTCGGTGCGTAACCCGATCCCACCATATCAGTATCAATCACTCAGTAAGTACAGAAATTTCACAATTTAACACAGAAACCTTCACAATAGTTAAACTTTAAAACAAAACAAATGGGAAGTTGTACTCTATAAAACCTTACACAAGTAATACTACTCAGCGAGACCAATTCAGAATATATCATAAAATCACAAATAAAACATCTTAAACAAAGAATAAGAGACAGTGAAGCTACAGCATAACTAATACCTTCAACAAGGAAAAACAATGTCTAACAAGTAGCAATTAGGCATGAAAATACAATTAAAGCATGTAACAATTAAGGTAGGGGAAGTAACGGTATAAGAAGAACGGGAAAAAAATTAGGCAAGACGGATAAATTGGCGGTGCATAAGTACTCGTCACCTCACATATACGCCACTCACATGATTTTCATATAGCAATTATGGAAAGGGTTCCTAATCTCTCAAGTAAAAGTTAGACACAACACTTACCTCGCTCCACAGGCCACTCAAAGCTCTATTACAACTTTTCCTCTAGTATCCACCTCTAACCACATGTATCTAGCCACAATTAACTCAATAACATCAATGATTGCTAAAGGAATCAATTACAATGCATAAATTATGATTACCCAAACTTTCCCCCAAAAAGTCAAAAATCGACCCCGGACCCGCTTGGTCAAAACTCGAGGTTCGGAGCAAAACCCATTCACCCCATATCCCGATTATCTAATTAGTTTTGTAATCCGGCCTCAATTTGAGGTCTATCAATTTTCCAAAAATCCCTAATTCTACCCAATCCCCCAATTTCTACCATGGAAATCTTAGATTTTAGGTTGAAAATTCATGAAATGTGATGTGAAATTTAAAGAAAGTGGGTTAGGATCACTTACCAAAGTTTTGGGGAAGAATTAGTCTTGGAGAAATCGCTTCTAGGGTTCTAGAATTTGAAAATTTGAAGAATGGGAGAAAAATCTCGTATAAATTACTTTTACACAGCTGCAGATGTCGCATTTGCGACCTGAGCTTGCAAATGCGAAGGAGCCATCGCAAATGCGAAGCCCTTCACACTTCTGCTGCCTTCGAAGCTGCGAAGATAAGTTCACAAATGTGACCTTGAATCTTCGCAAATGCGACTCAATGATCGCATTTGCGATCACTACCCGTCCTAGATGCCCTTCGCAAATGCGAAAACTGTTGGCCCTGCTTCTCTTCGCATTTGGGATGAGAAGATAGAAAATGTGAACCTCTTAGAGGTCTCAATTGCGATGACTGATTTCTCAAATATGAGATTAGAGGCCTGGAATAATATCAGATGCACCAATAGTGTTTTCCAAACCAATTTCATTCTGTGGCCTATCTGAAACCCACTCGAGCCCTTGGGGCTCTAAACCAAAAGTGCACACAAGTCTAAAAACATCATATGAACTTGCTCGCGCGAATAACACCTAGAACTACGAATTTAACCACAAATCACATGAAATTTTAAAGAAAACTTTGAAATTCCTATTTTTACAACTGGACATCTTAATTACGTCAAATCAACTCCGTTTTTCATCAAATTTCACAGATAAGTCATAATTATGGTATTGGAGCTATACCGGATTCTGGAACCAAAATACGGACTCGTTATCCAAAATGTCAAACGTTGGTCTAACACTTCAATTTCATTAAGCTTTCAACTTTTAAATTTCGACTATCTCGGGCTACGGACTTTCGATTTTGATTTCGGGCATGCGCCCAAGTCTCAAATCACGATACGGACCCACCAGGACCGTTAAAATATGAATCCGGGTCCGTTTACCAAAAATAATGACCGAAGTCAACTTAAATAAAGTTTTAAGGAAAAATTCCTTATTATATCAGTTTTTTAACATAAAAGTTTTCCGGGAAGACGTCCGGAATGCGCACACAAATCGAACTAAGGCTAAAATCTAAGTTTTAAAGGTTTTGAATCACAGAATTAGGTTTAAATTACATGATAACCTATTGGGTCATCACACTCGTTCTTGTAAGTATACATGAACCACACAATTTGCTTTTCTCACCGTGTTATTTGGAATACGCTTTGGGGGTGCATGGGGTAGGACTATAAGTTGAAATTATAATTCTTATCCCATATTTATTTCTAATAGTAACATTTTTGGACTATGGAAAAACTAAGAAATTGTCGCTCTTCACTTTCACCTTAAAAGCATTTTTGAACAAGTATTTTTTTTGGAAAACTATACTACTAGGTTGATTGCCTAGTAGTGATTTTATTTATAATAAAACAGTAACAAAAGTATATGTTGTCCTACTAAAAGTAGGACTAAAAAATGCGGAAACATAAATCCTATTATTAACATTGGGCTTGTGTTCCCAGTATTGATATCACATGATGAACTACTACTAGTGTTAACTAGGATATAAAAAATGAAAACTAGACTAGATAAATACTGATAATGTCCAAGATAGACATATACACGCTGCTGAGTATCCATATAACTTGCACTGCATAGCCATAGCCCAACTAAAAAGTCCATAATTTAATTGCAAAATTGCCCAACCCAGCGTATAGTGCCATTGCAATTTTGTTGTGCCTAGCTTGATAGTCCTTTCCTTGTCTTGGCTTATGAACCTTCTTGTGTTACTCACTCCTGCCTAGTACCCATATTATCCAGATTCCAAAATGAAGGAGTTTAACTAATACATTCCCAGGTCAGTGTAATTTCTTTTGGTAGTCATAACCCTTGCCTCCATCGCTGTACCATTGCCTATGCTTATTACTTCTTGAAATTATATGGTGGTAATATTTAGAGGGTATACAGTATTGCATGATATTCAATCCCGTATTCCTCCTCAGTTCCATGCATGTCAAGATCAGTTTCGATCCAGCTGTGACACGCATGTGATCCAACTCGTGTGCTTTCCTCATCACTGTTGCTAATATCCTTGCCAAAGGTGACACTTCACATGGCATATTTTCATGCTGCATCAAGGTCCAATACCAAATAGCCTCGAATTGTTCCTCGTTGTATTGCCATATCAATAGAAATTGTATGTCACCTTTTGGCTTTTTCCTATTTGTGCTTTCCATACTTATGCATGTCACTTTTTCTTATCTAGGGAATGAGTACATAGTACTAATACCACCTTTAGAGGTCATAGTTGGAGACAAGGTATGGATACAATAACTTTTCCTGCAAAAAAGAACCCAATGTTAGTATAAAAAGTGGCCATCATGTACTCCTCCCTAAGGACTTGCACATAACAGTCAAGTGATATCTCCTGACCCCTAAGCCTCCTGTCCTCCTTACTTCTCAACAGAGTATTGACAACATCTTCACTACTATTCCACCTAAACTCTTTACTACTCGTTTTATGAAGAACTACAATGTAGCTCCCTCCTATTCTCCCCAGCCACGACCTTTTCATACTTACCAATCTAGATGCTAACCTGCACTCTACCTGACTTCCTGTATGCGCACTCCCTACCCTCATTCTGGTTTTATTATTTTCCCTAGTCCCTTCTTCCTCTGTCTTATGCTGCCCATTTCTTTTAGACATTCTGGGCAGCAGTACTTTTCCTGCATCTTTTGTACTTGAATTTGTTCCTTTTCCCTTAATCGCCTCCTTATTGCCCATTATCATTACCCACCTTTGGAGAATTATAGCTGAGCAGTACACTAACATCCTAGTTGAGTGACCCTTCTGTCTACTATTGGACCCCATCATGTATGCTGTTCCAGCCTGCACCATATTCCATTGACCATACGCAATGCTCAATTTTCTTATGTTTGTATACCTCCACATGTTGTGTTTTGTTTCTGATTTACTAGTACCAGCACAGTTCATCAGCCTATGTCCAATTCTAAGGAAGTAGGACAACTTCCTTTTGTAGCATTCCTGTCCAACTGATATAGATGTGTGTAGTTGACCAATTCTTTTAGACATTCATGGTCCATTTACTTGGTTTTCCTGCTTTTTCTTCCTTCTCAACTTAGAGCTATTGTGTTCCTTAATTGTCCTTCCAGTGGACTGAGTGCTATGCACTGATACCACCACCAAGAGTTCAATCAAGGCACTCAATAGCACTGTCATTGCACCTGCAAAACAAACAACACAGTTAGTACAAAAATGGACAACCATGATCTCCTCAATGCTGACTTGATCATGTCCATCAGAGATTCCACATGAGTGAGCTTCAGGTGAGATCACCATATTCTCTTCCATATAGATTTGAGTATGCCAATCACCATAAATCAGTCTACCTTTTAGCTTCCTGCCCATTGCACCTACTGGTTCCTTGCAACTTTGATCCTCAAGTATGGCCATTGGTGTTTATCCTCATTGACTATCCTCCTGCCAATAGAGTCAATGTCCCAGTAGTCGTAGCATTCAATGTCCCCCACATCTAGAGCATGATTTGCTAAATGATTCTCCAATCTATTCCCTTCTCTATATGTGTGAGACACCTTAATGTTGTACTCCTCCTTCAATTTCTTTATCTCCTCAATCTGATCCACAATAGTCCAGGGGGGCTTCCATGAGCCTTCTAAAATATTAGTTAGGAGCATCGAATCTGTTTGCACCCAAATTTGAGTATAGCTCAGCTCCTTGTACATCCTCAATGCTTCAACCATTGCCATAACTTCTGCTACATTGTTAGATCCTTCCTTAATCTCCCTTCCTGCTGCATACTTGACATCCCCAGCCCCATCTCTCAGACAAAAACCTATGGAACTTCTACCTGGATTTCCTCTGCTTGCACCATCACAATTTACCTTGATCCAGCCTTCTTCAGGACACTCCCATATGACTTTTTCCCATTTCAATTTAGGGGTATAGGTCTGCAGCATATTAAGTAAGTCTTGCCACCTATGAGGTACTCTAAGACCTAGTTTTCTCCCTGGACCAAAGCTTGTAGAGCAGATGAAACCTGATAAATTACCCTGTTGACTGAGACTGCTTCCCCATATTTCAAACTGCTCCTGCGCTTCCACAACTCCCACACTATACATGCTGGTACTGCCTGCATAATTGGCTTTATTCTAGGAATGACAGGGCTGTCCAACATTTAGTGATCGCTTGGTGTAGTGTCAGTCCTTCTACTGAGATCCCAGCCCTTGGTAGAAAATATTTCCACACAGTTTTAGTTGCATTACCAGTAAAGAAAAGGTGTACTAGTGTCTCCTCCTTAGGATCATCACAACACCAACATCTCGAGGGCATGAAATAACACAATCTTCTCATGAAGTCGTCTAGGGGCAGCTTGGATTTCCATACTTTCCACATAAAAAAGCAAATCTTGAACGGCAACCCCTTTACCCAAATCATCTTATAAGCCATACTAGGATGGACCCTTCTTCTCAAATAGTCCCATGCTGACTTGACTGTGAAGTTCCCTTTTGTTTCCAGCATCCAAAAAGGTGTATCAATTGTGTTATGATGTACAAGAGGAGGGACATTGTCAATGATATGCTGTGCTAATTCTTCTGGTAGGGCTTCATGTAATCTCCCTCCATTCCAAGCATTGTTCTCCACCAAATCCCATACATTGTGTAAGTCTTCGTCTATACCAAATTGTTGTAGAACCAGGAAATACAAAGCCCCTAATCCAGTCCAATTATCAAACCAAAACAGTGCTGACCCCATCCTTGGCTTCCACACTATATGATGTTCCACTATTTCTCTGCATTCTATCATTTTCCTCCAAACATGTGAGCCACCTCTCCAAGGCACAATGACTACATTCAACTTCTTGCAGTACTTTTGACTCATAAATGAACTCCATAGGCTTGGCTTAGTTCGAAAATTCCACCACAACTTGCAAAATAGTGCCTTTGATACATCATGAAGGGACCTAAAACCAATACCACCCTCTTCCACTGGCATACACAAAGTTGTCCAAGATGCCCAATGTCTTGAGGTGCCTCTTATATTACTGCTCCAGAAGATCTGGGCAAAGATTTTATTAAGTTTATTGATAACATTGTTAGGAGGGTTCACTGCAGATAATAGGTGAATTGGCATACTCTGTAGGACACTTTTAATGAGTACAACCCTGCCCCCTATGGACAACAGTTTTCCCTTCCACGATTGCAATTTGTCCATAACCTTAGTGAGGAAACCTTGATTGTAATCTGCTCTTCTCCTTGCATAGAATATTGGACAGCCCAGATATGTGAATGGGAACTCTTGTCTTGATATACCAGTTACCCTTTCAACCTATCTCACCACCTCCTCATCTGTCAAATGATGCGTATATATTGCAGACTTGTTTTTGTTCACCAACTGCCCAGAGGCTGCCTCATATGCATTAAGTACCCTCATCACCAAACTTAATGACATTGCATCTGAAGAACAAAATATTATAGTGTCATTAGCGTAGGCCAAATGATTTATTTTTGGACTCCATTTAGGAAGTCCAAAACCACAGCAATTCCTAACTTGATGTAAGGAGTTCAAGCCTCTAGACAAGGCTTCAGCAGCCAATATGAACAAGCCAGGAGACAAAGGATCACCTTGTTTTACTCCCCTTGACGACTTGAAAAATCCATAAGGTTGCCCATTCACAAGAATTGAGTACTAGTTGTTTCCAATTAAGTCATAGATCAGGCAAATGAAACCTTCATCAAAGCCCATCTTTCTCAATACTTTAGTCATAAAAAGCCATGATAGCCTATCATAGGCTTTCGCCATGTCCAATTTAATTACCACATTTGGGCATGCCTTAGTTCTGAGCCTTACATTTGTTATGATTTCTTGTGTTAGTAACACATTCTCCACTATACTCCTTCCCTTCACAAAGCCTTCTTGTTCTTCTGAGATCAAACTAGGCAGCAATCCAACCAATCTTTCATGAATCACCCTCGAAAATATCTTATTAACAAAGTTGATAAGGCCAATTGGTCGCATGTCTGCAAATGTAACAACTTCCTTCTTCTTGGGCAGCATAACTATATTTGTGTGTGTGATAGATTTAGGTAGCTGTTGTCCAGTGAAAAAAGCTAACACCATATTATATATGTCTTCTTCCACTATATCCCAACAACAATGGAAAAAAGCTCATGTGAGTCCATCGGGTCCCCCTGCTGAATCTCCTTTCAAGCCAAAGACTGCTAGCTTGACTTCCTATTTTGTAGGAATTCTCATAATCTGTTCATTCTGTGAGTCATCAACCATGGTAGGTACATAATTCAGTATGTCAAAGTTAGTTGGCACCACATTTTCACAAAACTGGTCTTTGTAAAAGTTGATTGCCTCAGCAGCAATTTGATCTTCCTATTCTATCCATTGTCCCATGTTGTTTTGTATTCTGTTCAATTTCAGCCTCTTCCTTCTCCCATTCACTTGAGCATGGAATAATTTTTTATTTCGATCCCCATCTTTGAACCAAGCCATTCCAGCCTTCTGTCTCCAAAATTGCTCCTCCAAAGCCAAATACTTTATCATTTCAGCTTGTACTTTTTGCAGTCTTTGTCAATTCATCTGTGTTGGTGCTGCCTCAAACTGTCTTTCATGAACAAGCACAACTTCTTCTAGACTAGCAATCCTCTGGAAAATGTCCCGATAAATAGCCTTGCTCCATGTAGACAATGCTCTTTTGAGCTTCTTCAGTTTATGATTGAAGATCACAAATGGATTTGCACTAAAGTCAACTGTCCAAGTTTGCTTGACAACCTCCTTAAATACAGCATGCTTTACCCAAATATTTAGGAATCTGAATGGATTCTTAATTGGTGTAGCTTTTATATCACATTTTAGCAACATAGGACAATGGTCAGACCCTATTTTGGAAAGGTGGGTGACTTCTAGACCAGGGAAAGTCTGCTACAGTTCCATATTGCCAAGACACCTGTCTAGCCTTTTAAAAATACAATCATCATCAGACCTTCCATTCCGCCAGGTGAAGATGCTCCCCTTAAAGCCCAAGTCAGTTAGGTTACAGGTATTGATGCAATGCCTAAAGTCATCCACTTCATTAAAGGACACAGGTAACCCCCAAACTTCTCCTCCTCATCCCAAATCACATTGAAATCACCCCCACAATCAATGGTATTGTCATGTCTGATGCTAAGTAGTACAAAGAGTCACATAATTCTATCCTTTCAATAGCATCACACTTAGCATACACCAATGTGGGCATCAGTTCAATATGAGTTTCAATATGCAATAGTTTCAAAGTCAACTGTTGTACCAGATTGTATACAATTGTCACCTCGAAAGCTTCATCAATGAAGGCCTAGATCTTATTAGAAACATTCACTACTGCCTGTGTTAAGCCAATTCTTCTTCTATATCTCTCTACTTTGTTAAACTTTTGCATAGGCTCTAGGACTCCTATAAATTCAAAATGGTGTTGTCTGTGCATTGTGATTAATCTTTCAAATGCCTGCATAGTGTTAACTGATCTCACATTCTATATGATAGCATCCATTAGTGATTTTGAGATTTGGACAATGTTCTCCTCGTTTGTACCCCTCCTGTTTGTGCTGTTGGTGCCTCTTTTACTTGCTTCTTTTTTCCTCTAGCTGCCGACTTCATCTCTCAATGTGTCTTGGGGAAATGTCACCCTGCCTAGCCACTTTTAGAAAATTTTCAGCTGTTGACTCTTCATCCATGTCTTTATCAGTATTTTCTTCCTGCTCTTTTTCATTAACCTTGTCCACCCCCTCTGGATTCTTCTGTATCCTTGTCTGTGCTTTATCTCCAACTGTGGTATGAACTTGCATTTGATCAGATTTCAATGGAACAGTATCCTCAGCAATCTGTAACTCTTGTACCTGGTTTTTTCCACCTTTTGCACTACATTTTCATATATTATTACCCACGCCTATGATCTCATGTGCTGCTGTTTGCTGTTCCTAATTAGTAAGCCTTCCTATTGTTCCACCTGGATCATCTGTAGCATCTTCTACATTACCAGATTTTATACCATTGGGACTAGCTAACTTCTTTTCTGCAGCATCCTGTTTTTCTTTGTTGTTTTCATTTACACTTTGATCCTCTTCATTTGTTGCATAACCACCTACTTCATCTTCACTTGGAATTGCATCTGGTATTTCTCCTTCATCTGAATCTGCCTCAGCCTGATCTACCCACAATCTTCCTCCCTTCCAATTGACTTTGTCATTGCTCTTGAATATTTCAAATTCTGCATCTTCAACCAGATCAGTATCAATGTGTTTAGCCAATTGTCCTTCCACTCCCGTATCATGTGTTGGTACTTCTTGGTAAGAAGTGTTGGCATCAATTGGTCCATTAAAATCCCTCTGAACCCACTGAGTAGTAGATTCCTTATTTTGTTAATCAACACCTATTTTCTCCCTGCTTCTATCTACTTCTTAAGTCCCAATAACATTTGGATTAGGAGTATTAGTATGAGTCACTGAATTCCCAGTTTTTCCATCATCAGTGTGTCCTTTCTTTTGTTTCCAGTCCTAGGAGGTTTGAAAGCAGGAGCTGCAACATCCAATGCAGTATTGTTCTTTAGTTGGGAACTCAAAGTTTGCTCCCTATTCTCAACTAATGCCAACTTATTGTTCTCATTATCCTCACTACCATCCACTTCTACAATTGCAAATTTATTAGCAATTTGAACCTGTTGAGGCACCCCAGCAGATTGATTCTCAACAGGCACTATTTCTTTCCCAGCTACCATATCTCCTTCCTTCTCCTTTCCCTTTCCTTTGTTTCTGTTGTCTCTAACCTCCTTTCATTGTTGTTGTGGATTGCCAATCACCTTACCACTTGATAATATCATTAAAGGACCATCATTTTTGTTTTTTCCCTGCATTAGGCTCCTCCACAGTAGCTTTTGTAGTCTGCTCCTCCAATTCATTAGTAGCCATAAGCTCCGGATGCAACCTCCAACATTCCACCATGTCATGACCTTGTAATTTGCATTCCTTACAGTATTTAGGAAGATAGTCATACCTTATGGTTACCCACTCAGTTCTTATCTCCCCATTTAATTTATTCTCTATGTCCATCCTCACTTTTTTAGGAATATCAGTAAGTAGATCCACAAGCACCTTCACACGTGCACAACTAGGCCTTGTCTTATTCACAATAGCCATATCTAAGTGTATTGGCTTACCAACAGCTGATGCAAGTGAAAAAAGACATTTCTTAACAAAGTATGTAGGTAACAAGTTTGGGTAAGAGATCCAAGCCATTACCTTCGATGTTTCCTCCCCAGCTCTAAATTTTGAATCGTACAATAAGGTTCTCAATTGAAACTCCTTTCCAAACTTATCCTTAATGTAGTACACACTTTTGGAAGTAAATTTGTAGTCTTGAAAAAGTGTAAGCCTTACCAGCATATGTCTATCCTTCAAAAAACCAATGTTGCATTCTCCCTTTATTCCACATTGCATTGGTATTATTTTACGTAGTTCTTGCAATTCAGGCCAACCATATGAGAATTTGCACACAATTGCGTACCTTAGTCCTTCAATAACATTCGTACGTTCCACTTCAGTTTCAGTTAATTTTACAAGAGGCTGGCCTTGTAAAAATGTTACTCGCCTGAAGGGAATTGGCTCTACTGTTACTGGACGATCATGCATGGTGTTACTCGACGTAGGTTTTATTGCTGCTGCGTAGTCCATTGATTTTTGAGTGTTGTTTATTATCGTGGGGGGCTGGGTAGTGATGGGGGGTGGTTGTGGAGGTTGGCCAGCCATTGGTGGTGGCTCTCCACCGGCCGGAGAGGCCATGGCAGTGTGCACGAAGGCTTCGCGCAGTGTTCTTCTCAAAATCGCCAATCGCCAGAGCTAGAGAACTCTCAAGCGTGTTACAAGAGATGATTACCAAGCTTATTTTTTTGAACAAGTTCATGGGAGGCAAAAAGTATTTTTTTTTGTCAAAAAAATATTTTTTGAAACATTTAAGATGTTTGGCTAAGATGAAAAAGTATTTTTTAAAACAACTCAAGTTGTTCTGAGAATTTCCACACACATATTCTCATTGTTGTAGGGTACAAAAGCTATACTGTAAGGATGAAATGAGATCCCATTTTATTAGGGATGATATTACAAGAGAATAGATTCAATCAAATCTGAGTTGGTTGTGATGCGGCCTTATCCGAATTATCCTCTTTACATCCCCGCAAGATCGGCTCTACTGGACGGAGACTGATCTTGGAAATAAAGCCAATGAACAACTTCTTTGACAAGGGCTTAGTAAGAGCATCTGCAAGCTGTGCAACAGATGAGATGTGCAGACTTCAATGTCCTTCTTTTCAACTTGATCACGAACAAAATGGAAGTATATAGTGACATGTTTCATGCGAATATGGAATACAAGATTCTTGCACCGATAGGTGACACCGATATTATCACAGAGAACCAATGGGGTGTGGGGAAGAAGAAGATGAAGCTCAGGTTGAAGGTTGACAAGCCAATTTGTTTCAGCTACAGCTGCCCGATACTCTACCTCAGTAGAGGATCGTACCACTATACGTTGCTTCTTAGAACTCCAGCTAAAAGGATTGCAACCATGGAGGAAAATATAAGCTAAATATGAAGCACACAAGATAGAGTCCCCACCCCAATCAGCGTTAGCATATGCAACAAGCTTTGTTGAATTGATGATCGGATATGTAAGCCATAAGTGATAGTATGTTTGAGATATCGAAGAAGACACTTTGCTGCTTGCCAGTGTTTCATGGAGGGGCAGTGCGTGAACTGAGCTAAATGATTGACAGTAAATGAGATATCTGGCCGAATATTTGTGAGGTACTGCAGTGCGCCAACAACTTGATGGTATTCTTTTGCATCGGCAGTAGGAGAACCATCATATGAGAATGAGGGCTTTTGTGGTAGGCATTGGGGTGGAAAAACCTTTAATTTCAAGCATGTTGAAACGACTTAGAACATAAAAAATCAACTTACTTTGAGTGATAAGTACGCCATCATTGAATGGAATAACTCCAATAATCAGGAAGAAGTGGAGATGTCCAAGGTCCTTGAGAGAGAATCTACGTCCAAGTGAATTCACAATTGAGCGATGTGATCTTTTGAAGAACTAGTTACAATGATGTCGTCGACGTAAATTAACACAAAGACCATAACATTGGAATATTGATAAATGAACAGACAAGTGTCAGAGTACGCCTTCTTGAAAACACATGAAATGAGGAACTACATAAGAGCATTATATTGGGCATGAGGAGCTTGGCAAAGTCCATAAATTGGCTTGTGAAGGAGACATACATGTTTTGGATGCAGAGGATCAATAAATCCTTGTGGTTGTTGCATGAACATAGTTTCCTCTAGGGTTTCTTGAAAAAATGCATTGCTCACGTTGATTTGGTGCAGAGGCCATCTGTAAGTTACAACTAGAGAAAGAATAAGTCTAATAGTAGTATGTTTAACTACCAGACTGAAAGTAGCATGAAAGTCAATTCCTGGGCCTTGGTTAAAACCTTTAGCTACAAGATGAGACTTGTAGCGTTCAATGGAACCATAAGGTTTGTTTTTAATGCGGAACACCCATTTACAACATATAATATTCTGAGGAGAAGTAGATGGTACAAGAGACCAAGTTATATTTTTCATAAGAGAATATGATGACCCAAAGGGTCATCTTATGTATTAAGACTCCATTCCAGGATCATTAGCCTTAAAAAGAATAATTGTAATTACATCAATTTGCGTGCGCAGTCCAGACATGAAACCAGAAAGCTTTTATGTGGAAATATGATAAATAATAAATTTTAGAGTTAAAATTTGGTTTTAGTTGACTTTGGTCAACATTTTGAGGAAACGGACCCGGACTCAGATCCGTATTCTGACGATCCCAGGAGGTCTGCAGTAAAATATGGGAATTGAATTCCGAGGTCCCTAGCCTTAGAAAACATTTTTTGAAGAAAATTTGTTGTGTTGGTTTTTACAAGAAATAAGGAAATGAATTAATGCTCGAAATCGTTGGTATCGGGCCTGTATTTTGGTTCCGTAACCCGATATAGGTTGTTTATGATATTTACGTCCTATTTGTGAAATTTGGTAAGAATCAGAATTGATTTGACGTGATTCGGACGTTTGGTTCAGAAATAGTGAAATTTGAAGTGTTCTTGAGAAAACATGAGTTTTGAGGTTAAATTCGTAGTTTTTGATGTTATTTTGGTGATTTGATCGCACGAGCAAGTCCGTATGATGTTTTTAGACTTGCGTGCATGTTTGGTTTGGAGCCCCGAGGGATCGAGTGAGTTTTGGGTAGGCTACGGAGTGTTTAGACTTAGAAAATCTCAGCTGTGCATCCGGTGTCTGTCACCAGGCCTCTGATCACGCAATTTCGAGATCAGGCTTCGCAATTCTAAAGTCTGCAAGCCAGGGAAATGCGATGATTTTGTCACAAATGCGAAGATGTCCTGGGAAGGCAACCTCGCAAATGCGACGCATCGACCGAATTGCGAAGGCCTCCATATGTCGCAAATGCGACATTTTTGTCGCAAATGCGAAGGCAGCAGGATTTCCAAAGGGTTCGCAATTGCGATAACTATAGCCTAAGTGAGATTTAAGGTGGGGTTTTCACCCATTTTCAATTCTCTCAAACCCTATACCTCCATAGGCAATTTTCCAAAGACCCAAACTTATCCAAATCATTGGTAAGTGATCTCTAACTAATTCCCTTCAATCCTTAACAATTTTTAACAAGATTTCAACCCAAAAGCTAGAGTTTTCATGGTAAAATTTGGGATTTATGGGTAGAACTCAGGTATTTCGGAATTGGGGAATATAGACCTCGAATTGAGGTCGGATTCCAAAATCAATTGTATATCCGGGCTCGAGGGAGAATGAGTAAACGGGTTTTGGTCTGAACCTCGAGTTTAGACCAAGCGGGCCCGGGGTCAATTTTTGTATTTTGATAAGAAAACATAGGAAAACCATAATTTTCATTAAAGTTAATACCTTTAGCAATGATTAATGATATTGAACAATTTGTGATTAGATTTGAGCGGGTTAGAGGCAAATTTTAAAGGAAAATATGTGTTTGAGCAGTGAATTGCTTGGGAAATCGAGGTAAGTGTTTGGCTTAACCTTGACTTGAGGGAATAGGAATTCCCAACTTAAATGCTATGTGAAATTGCATGTGTGTGGTGTATAGGTGAAGTGACGAGTATCTATGCACCACCAAATTATCTGTTAAACATGATCCTATCCCCGTTTACAATTCATATATTCATGTCTTGTTTGTTTTCCTGATTTTTGATGCATCCATGTCTACTTGTTTTCGTCAACTTATTGTTCAGTATTATTTCAAGTATTTTAAAAGTGTTAGTTGTTCCCTTGGCTTCATTGTGGTACATAAAAGATTGAGCTGGTTGATAATGTTTTACGATACATTCCGGGTTGTTTCATTGTGAGATGATAAATGATGAAGTTTATGAATAGTACAACTTTATGTTTACAATTGCTGAGACATAAATATTGTGAAAGGCTTTGTGATGACCCAAAAGGTCATCCCGTATTTTATGAGTTAAATTTGTGTTCCGAGGTCATAAAAGCCTCCTTTTATCTCAACTCGATTTGCGTGTGCAGCCCGGGCGTATAGCCGAGAAGCCGTCATGTGAAAAACTAAGAAAAATGGTAGTTTTGTTGAAATTTGATTTAAGTTGACTTTGGTCAATATTTTTGGTAAACGGACCTGGAATCGTGATTTGATGGTCCTAGAGGGTCCGTAAGAAAATATGGGACTTGGGCATATGCCCGAAATCGAATTCCGGAGTCCCAAGCTCGAGAAATGAATTTTAGAAATTTGATTATGTTTGAAATCTATGGTATTGTGCCCGTATTTTGATTTCAGAGCCCGGTACGTGTTCAATATGATATTTATGACATATCTGTAAAATTTGGTAAGAAACGGAAGTCGTTTGACGTGATTCAGACAAGTAGTTTTAAAGTTTGATATTTTGGAAAATTTCTTTGATTTTGATGCTAAATTCGTTGTTTAAGATGTTATTTATGCGATTTGATCGCACAAACAAGTCCCTAAGATATTTTTGAGGTTGTGTCTATATTTGGTCTGGAGCCCTGAGGGCTCGGGTGAGTTTCGGATAGGCGTTGGAGTGTTTTTGAATTTTGTGGTTTTCATTGATATTTACTGTGTTATAGCTTGAATTTCACTTTGTGATTGTTCATTTTGGTGGAAATTCTTGGTAATGAATATTGTTGAGCATTAGTTTCAGTTGAGGAATCTTATGTAAGGATATGTACTTGAGGGAGATTGGTTATAGCTATGTCCCTTGCGGGGCCGATGATATTTCTACTGTTGTTCCCTTGCCGGGATGTTGTGATTTATTATTATGGTTCATATTATTGATTTTTCCTTGCCAAACTTCTATTATTGATATTGTTTGGGTGAGGAAGAGTGTAAAGCACGAAGGGTGATGCCGTGTATTGATTATTGTGAGGAAGAGTGTAAAGCACGAAGGGTGATGTCGTGTATTGATTATTGTGAGGATGAGAGTGTAAAAGCACGAAAGGTGATGTCGTGCACTTGCATTTATTATTTGGTGAGGATGAGAGTAAAAGCACGAAGGGTGATGCCGTGCACTGTTTTCTTTGTGTTGTCATTTCCTGCTGTTAACTTGATATTTGAACTGTTGTTTTATTTTGTTATTTCTGTTATCTGATATTTCTTTCCCCCAGCATGTTTACCCTTTTTCTTGTACTTAATTGGTTATTCTTGTTGTTATTATTTCTTTCGAATATTATTAAATTGCACAAGTTGTCTTGATTGTCGTGTCCTAGCCTCGTCACTACTTCGCCGAGGTTAGGCTCGACACTTACTCAGTACATGGGGTCGGTTGTACTAATGCTACACTCTGCACATCTTTGTTGTGCAGATCCCGGTACAGGACCCTTTGGACATTAGATTGAGGAGGCTTCCTTCAGTCCACGTGGAGACACCGAGGTATTCCTTTTGGCGTCCGCATGCCTTGGAGTCCCCTCCTATTTCATTGTATTCTGTTCTACTTATTTCAGAAACAGATGTATTTATTTCCTTCAGACCATTATATGTATTATTCGTAGACAGTCCGTGAGATTGTGACTCCAAGGTTCTAGGATTGGTACTATGTAGTTTTCGTAAAGGCATTAAATTGAGCTAAACTATCTTGCTTCATTTGTACTTTTATTTATGTTAGCATTATATTTCAGCCGTTATCGAGTAGTAATAAAGGAATAAAGTAAATTAAGCATTCACATTGGCTTGCCTATGGGGTTCAACGTTAGGCGCCATCACTGTCCCGACGGTAGAAAATTCGAGTCGTGACAAGTTGGTATCAGAGCACTAGGTTGTTTAGGTCTCACAATTCACGGACAAGCTTGGTAGAGTCTGGGGGATCGGTACGAAGACGTCTCTACTTATTCCCCAGAGGCTGCAGAGTTTAGGAATAACTTCACATCTATTCTTCTCTATCGTGCGATTTGAATTCAAAATGATAATTGAATTTCTATTCTATTCTCTCGCAAATGGCGAGAACACGTGCTTCTTTATCTACCGATCAGCAGCCCGGGCCTCCAGTTGCAGCTCCTACGAGGGGCCGAGGACGAGGCCGAGGCCGTACTAGAGGCCAAGGCAGGGGCAGCGCTCAGCCAAGAGCAGCAGCCCCAGTGGAGGATCCTAAGGTAGAGTTTGCCGATGAGGTTCCTTACCAAGCAGTCCCGGTTGGACCAACTTAGGTCCCAGAGGGGTTCATTGCCACCCCTGTACTTCAGGATGCTCTGGTCTGTTTAGTGGGCCTTATGGAGAGTGTTTCTCAGGCAGATCTACTTCCTATAGTACCATCCATCTCTCAGGCTGGGGGAGGATCCCAGACTCCCGCCACCCGCACACCAGAGCAACTAGCTTCTCATTTCCAAACTCCAGCTTCTCAGACAGCTGGGGTAGTTCAGCCAGGTATTGTGGCTCAGGCAGGGGAGGGAACAGCTATGACTGCTGATGTGTTATGGAGATTGGACCGGTTCACCAAGCTGTTTCCGACTACTTTCAGCGGTGCACCTTCGGAGGATCCCTAGGATTACTTAGATAGTTGCTATGAGGTTCTTCGGAACATGGGGATCGTAGAGACCAATGGGGTCGATTTTGCTACTTTTCGCCTTTCTGGTCCCGCCAAGACTTGGTGGAGGGATTATTTCTTGACCAGACCAGCTGGATCACCACCTTTGTCTTGGGCTCAGTTCTCCGATTTTTTCTTGGAGAAGTTTCTTCCAGTCACCCAGAGAGAGGATCTCCGGAGACAGTTTGAGCGTCTCCAGTAGGGTTCTATGACAGTTACACAGTATGAGACCAGGTTGATCACTTTGGCTTGACATTCTATCATGATACCCCCCACTGGTCGAGAGAGGGTGAAGAGGTTTATTGAGGGGCTAGCTCAGCCGATTAGACTGCAGATGGCCGGAGAGACAGGCACATTCCCTTTCAGGAGGCGGCCAATGTGGCTAGGCGAGTCGATATGGTCTTATTGCAGGGTAGTGGTCAGAGGTTTGACAAGAGGCCTCGTCATTTTGGCCGGTTCAGTGGTGCCTTATCGGGAGGCAGGAATTCTTTTGGCAGAGGTCATCCTCCTAGACCCTTTCAGTCAGCACTTCAGGTATCCTGGAGTGCAACACCATCTCCTATCAGTGCATCACCGCTCCAGAGTTTTTAGAGTGTTTACTCCAGTCGACAAGGACAGTTTTAGGGCCAGCTGTCTCAGCAGCCGAGATCTTGTTATACATGTGGTGGCCTGGGGCACATTGCTAGATTTTGCCACCGAACCTCAAGTGGTTCTCAGCACCAGGGTTCCCGTGCTATGATTCCCGCACAAGGTGCTCCACCACTCCCTCAGCCAGCTAGGGGTGGAGGCCGAGGTGCTAGAGGTGGAGGTCATATAGTCATAGGTGGAGGTCAGGCTACTAGAGGTAGAGGCCAGCTAACAGTAGACCATCCTAGAGATGTTGAGATTGGTGGGGCCCAGCCCTGATGTTATGCTATTCCTGCCAGACCTGAGGCTGAGGCCTCCGATGCAGTCATTACAGGTATGGTATCAGTTTGCAGCAGGGATGCTTCGATTTTGTTTGATCCGGGATCCATATTCTCCTATGTGTCATCATATTTTGCTCCTTGTTTGATTATGCTTCGTGATTCTTTGAGTACTCCTGTATATGTCGCTACACCGGTGGGTGATTCAATTGTGGTAGATTGTGTCTATCGTTCGTGTGTAGTGGTTATTGGTGGTCTTGAGACCAGTGTGGATCTTCTACTCCTTGACATGGTTGATTTCGATGTTATTTTGGGGATGGATTGGTTGTCTCCCTATCATGATATTCTGGACTGTCATGCCAAGACTATGACCTTGGCCTTTCCGAGAGTACCTCGATTGGAATGGAGGGGGACTCCTGGTCATTCTTCCAGCAGGGTTATCTCATATATGAAGGCTCGACGCATGGTTGAGAAACGGTGTTTAGCCTATTTGGCTTATGTTCGTGATTCTAGTGCCGAAGTTCCTTCAATGCAGTCTGTGCCCATTGTCCGTGAGTTTCCAGAGGTATTTCCTGCAGACTTGCCGGGTATGCCACCCGATAGGGATATTGACTTTTGCATTGAGTTGGCTCCGAGCACTCAGCCCATTTCTATTCCCCCATATCGTATGGCCCCACGTGAGTTGAAAGAGTTGATGGAACAATTGCAAGATTTTCTAGATAAAGGCTTTATTAGGCCTAGTGTTTCGCCATGGGGTGCGCCGGTGTTGTTTGTTAAGAAGAAAGACGGAACGGTGGGGATGTGCATTGATTATCGGCAATTGAACAAGGTTACTATCAAGAACAAGTATCTATTGCCGAGGATTGATGATTTGTTTGATCAGCTTCAGGGTGCCATAGTGTTTTCAAAGATTGAATTGAGATCTGGCTACCATCAGTTGAGGATTAGGGCGTCCGATGTCCCTAAGACAGCCTTTGGTACTCAGTATGGGCACTATGAGTTCTTGGTGATGTCGTTTAGGTTGACAAATGCTCCAGCTAGTTTTATGGATTTGATGAACCGAGTATTCAGGCCCTATTTGGATTCATTCATGATTGTTTTCAACGATGATATTTTGATTTACTCCCACATCCGAGAGGAGCACAAGCAGTACCCTCGAGTCATTCTCCAGACTCTGAAGGACGGTCAGTTGTATGCTAAGTTTTCCAAGTGTGAGTTCTGGTTGAGCTTGATTGCATTCTTGGGTCATGTTGTTTCAGCAGAGGGTATTTAGGTAGATCCCAAGAAGATTTCAGCAGTCAAGGATTGGCCTAGACCCACATCAGCTATAGAGATTCGGAGTTTCTTGGGCTTAGGAGGTTACTATCGTCGCTTTGTGAAGGGTTTTTCATCTATTCCAGCCCCGATGACCAGGTTGACTCAGACAGGTGCCCAGTTTAGGTGGTCAGAGGAGTGTGAGGTGAGCTTTCAGAAGCTCAAGGCAGCCTTGACCACGGCACCGGTGTTTGTTTTGCCCTCAGGATCAGGGTCATATACTGTGTATTATGATGCTTCTCGGGTTGGACTTAGTGCAGTGTTGATGCAGGATGGTAAGGTTATAACATATGCTTCACGTCAGTTGAAGGTTCATGAGAAGAACTATCCAGTTTATGATTTAGAGTTAGCAGCCATTGTCCACGCGCTGAAGATTTGGAGGCACTATCTGTATGGTGTGTCATGTGAGGTGTTCACAGATCATAAGAGTTTGCAATATCTGTTCAAGCAGAAGGATTTGAATATGAGGCAGAGAAGATGGTTGGAGCTATTGAAAGACTATGACATCACCATCTTATATCATCCGGGGAAGGCCAATGTAGTGGCCAATGCTTTGAGTAGGAAGTCAGCCAGTATGGGTAGTCTTGCTTATATTCTAGTAGGGGAGCGACCACTTTGGATGTTCAGGCTTTGGCCAATCGGTTCATGAGATTGGATGTTTCTGAGACCGGCAGTGTTCTAGCTTATACTGCAGCTCATTCTTCATTATTCGACCGTATTCGGGATCGACAATATGGTGATCTTCATTTGCGTTCCCTTAGGGACACGGTTCGGCACGGAGGTTCCAAGAAGGTTTCGGTTGGTGATGATGGACTCTTGCGGATGCAGGGCCATATTTGTATGCCCAATATTGATGCACTTCGTGAGTTGATATTGCAGGAGGCCCATAGTTCCGGGTATTCCATTCATTCGGGTGCCAAAAAGATGTATTAGGATTTGCGGCAACATTATTGGTGGCGAAGGATGAAGAAATATATCATGGCATATGTAGCTCGGTGCTTGAACTGTCAACAGGTTAAGTACGAGCACTAGAGACCTAGTGGATGGATGCAGCAGATTGAGATTCCTGAGTGGAAGTGGGAGCGTATCACCATAGATATCTTAGTTGGACTCCCATTGACTTAGAGGAAGTTCGATGTAGTATGGGCCATTGTGGATAGGCTAACCAAGTCAGCGCATTTCATCCCTATGGCAGTTTCCTATTCTTCGGAGAGGTTAGAAGGTATCTACATCGGGGAGATTGTTCGCCTCCACGGTGTGCCCGTGTCCATTATTTATGACCGAGGTATGCAATTTACCTCACATTTCTGGAGAGTATTTCAGCGTGAGTTGGGCACACGAGTTGAGTTGAGAACAACGTTTCATCCTCAGACGGACGGACAGTCCGAGCGCACTATTTAGATTTTAGAGGATATGTTGCGAGCATGTGTCATTTATTTTGGAGGTTCCTGGGACTAGTTTTTGCCTTTAGCTGAGTTTGCCTACAACAACAGCTACCAGACGAGCATTCAGATGGCTCCTTATGAGGCGCTGTATGGTAGGCGGTGTCGGTTGCTAGTTGGGTGGCTTGAGCCGGGAGAGGCTCGGTTGTTGGGTACGGAGTTAGTGCAGGATGCCTTGGATAAGGTGAAGATCATTTAGGATAGACTTCGTACAGATCAGTCCAGGCAGAAGAGTTATGCAGACTGTAGAGTTCGTGATTTAGCATTCATGGTCGAAGAGCGGGTGTTTCTTCGGGTGTCGCCCATGAAGGGCGTGATGAGGTTCGGAAAGAAGGGCAAGCTGAGCCCTAGGTACATTGGTCCGTTTGAGATCCTTGAGAGAGTGGGAGAGGTGGCCTACAGGCTTGCTTTTCCATCGAGTTTATCAGCCGTGCATCCGGTGTTTCATGTATCTATGCTTCAGAAGTATCACGGTGATCCATCCCATGTGTTGGACTTCAGCAGTGTCTAGTTGGACAAGGATTTGACTTATGAGGAGTAGTCGATAGACATATTAGACCGACAGATTCGTCAGTTGAGATAGAAGAGTTATCCTTCGGTTCGTGTTCAGTGTAGAGGTTAGCCTGCCGAGCCAGCTACCTGGGAGTCCGAGTCCGATATGCGGAGCCGTTATCCCCATCTTTTCCCCGATTCAGGTACTTTTCTATGTCCGTTCGAGGACAAACGTTTGTTTTAGAGGTGGAGATTTTGATGACCCAAAAGGTCATCCCGTATTTTATGAGTCAAATCTGTGTTCTGAGGTCATAAAAACCTCCTTTTATCTCACCTCAATTTGCGTGCGCAACCCGAGCTTATAGCCAGGAAGCCGTTATGTGAAAAAATGAGAAAAATGGTAGTTTTGTTTTCGAAATTTGATTTAAGTTGACTTTAGTCAATATTTTTGGTAAACAGACCCGGACCCATGATTTGACGGTCCCGGAGGGTCCGTACGAAAATATGGGACTTGGGCGTATGCCCGAAATCGAATTCCGGGGTCCCAAGCCCGAGAAATGAATTTTTGAAAGAAATTGTTTTTCTTAAAATATAAGGGATTTTAGAAATTTGATTATGTTTGAAATATATGGTATCGGGCCCGTATTTTGGTTCCGGAGCCCGGTACAGGTTCAATATGATATTTATGACATGTCTGTAAAATTTGGTAAGAAATGGAAGTCGTTTGACGTGATTCGGACCCATAGTTGTAAAGTTTGATATTTTGGAAGTTTTGGAAATTTTCTTTGATTTTGATGCTAAAGTCGTTGTTTAAGATGTTATTTTGCCGATTTGATCGCATGAACAAGTCCATAGGATGTTTTTGAGGTTGTGTGCATATTTGGTTTGGAGCCCCGAGGGCTCGGGTGAGTTTCGGATAGGCGTCCGAGTGTTTTTGAACTTAACAATATGGTGTTTTGGCTGTTATCTGGTGTCCAGGTTTTTGACCTCCGCGTTTGCGGTGCAACCCATGCGAACGCGATGCACAAATTGGGCTGGGGCAGAATTATACCTACGCAAACGCAAGGCCTGGGTCGCGAACGCGGAGCTTGGGGGGATGCTCTACGCGAACACGAGGGGCCTTACGCGAACGCGTAGCACAAGGGGGACCTGGGGGAGGGGTGTGTTGTAACTCTACGCGAACGCAGCCATAGGGTCGCGAACGCATAGAGTAAGAAAGGGGCTGGAGGCTGGGTAGTGATAACCCTGTGCGAACGCAGCCTGTAGCTCGCGAACGCATAGGCCAAGTAAGCCAACTCTACGCGAAAGCGGCCAAAGGCACGCAAACGCGATGAATAAACGTCCAGTCTCCTAAAGACAGAACAATTACGGGATTTTATCCAAAAATTTAATAACCTCTTCACCTAAACTCAACCTTGGGCGATTTCAGAAAGGGAACTTCACCACAAAGTCATAGGTATGTATTTTTATACTTGTTTTCTTCAAATTCCATTAACACCCATTAGATTTCTAGGCGTAAATCATGTTCTTAAGGGTAGAAAATTGGGGAATTGGGTAGAGTTAGGGATTTTTGAATAATTAGATTTTAGACCTCGTTTTGGGGTCGGATTTCGAAACTAATTACATATTCGGGGCTCGTGGGTGAATGGGTGATCGTGTTTTGGTCCGAACCTCGTGTTTTGACCAAGCGGGCCCGGGATCGATTTTTGACTCTTTGGAAAGAATATTAGAAAACCGATAATTAAGCATTAGAATTGAAGTTTTAAGCGCTTATTGATATTATTGAGTCAATTATGTCTAGATACAATTGATTTGGAGTCAAATTCAAAGGGGAAAGCGGTGATTGAGGCTTGATTTTGGTCGTGGAAGTCGAGGTAAGTGTTTGGCCTAACTTTAGCTTGAGGGAATAGGTGTTGAGTCTTATTTTCTATGTGTTTATTTCATGTTCAACGTATAGGTGAGGTGACGAGTACCTATACGTTGGTGTCAAGCATGCCCGCGAGTCGGATATTATGAATTTTGGGGTTTTCATTGATATTTACTGTGTTATAGCTTGAATTTCAGTTTGCAGTTGTTCGTTTTGGTGGACCTTCTTGGTAATGAATATTGTTGAGCATTAGTTTCAGTTGAGGAATCTTATGTAAGGATATGTACTTGAGTTATATTGGTTATAGCTGTGTCCCTTGCGGGGACAATGATATTTCTATTGTTGTTCCCTTGCCGGGATGTTGTGATTTATTATTATGGTTCATATTATTGATTTTTCCTTGCCAAACTTCTGTTATTGATATTGTTTGGGTGAGGAAGAGTGTAAAGCACGAAGGGTGATACCGTGTATTGATTATTGTGAGGAAGTGTGTAAAGCACGAAGGGTGATGTCGTGTATTGGTTATTGTGAGGATGAGAGTGTAAAAGCACGAAGGGTGATGTCGTGCACTTGCATTTATTTGGTGAGGATGAGAGTAAAAGCACGGAGGGTGATGCCGTGCACTGTTTTCTTTGTGTTGTCATTTCCTGCTGTTAACTTGATATTTCAACTGTTGTCTTATTTCGTTATTTCTGTTATCTGATATTTCTTTCCCCCAGCATGTTTCCCCTTTTTTCTTGTACTTAACTGGATATTCTTGTTGTTATTATTTCTTCCGAATATTATTAAATTGCACAGGTTGTCTCGATTTTCGTATCCTAGCCTCGTCACTATTTCGCCGAGGTTAGGCTCCACACTTACTCAGTACATGGGGTCAGTTGTACTGATGCTACACTCTGCACATCTTTGTCGTGCAGATCCCGGTACAGGACCCTTTGGACATTAGATTGAGGAGGCTACCTTCAGTCCATGTGGAGACACCGAGGTAGTCCTGTTGGCGTCCGCAGGCCTTGGCGTCCCCTCCTATTTCATTGTATTATGTCCTACTTATTTCAGAAACAGATGTATTTATTTCCTTCAGACCATTATATGTATTATTCGTAGACAGTCTGTGAGATTGTGACTTCAAGGTTCTGGGATTGGTACTATGTAGTTTTCGTAAAGGCATTAAATTGAGCTAATATATCTTGCTCCATTTGTACTTTTATTTATGTTAGCGTTATATTTCATCTGTTATCGAGTAGTAATAAAAGGAATAAAGTAAATTAAGCATTCACGTTGGCTTGCCTATCGGGTTCAACGTTAGGCGCCATCACGGTCCCAACGGTGGGAAATTCGGGTCGTGACAGGCTTTGACCTAAATTATGATATCTATATATATATAATTGAAGGCCTTTTGCCCAGTTACGTGGAATCTTTCATAAACCAGCAAAATTACTTATCTTTTCTCTCCTTTCTTTGCGCCATTTTCCTATTCTTTTCGTTTGTAGAAGAAACAATGTTTCAATTACTTTTTCCCGGATGTCGACGTTTAATTATTACACGCCTCAAAAGCCTCTAACAAATAGAAATCCTAAAAGTCTTAATCGAAAATCAAACCCAGAGTAGGAGTCGCTTCACAAAGCGTAACAATTATGAGATGTTTTGGTAGACTCTCAAAGACATACATGGCGGTTCTATTCCTTCAATTCTCCTCCTCCCTTCGGCACCTATCATGTAACTTCCCTCTTTCCCGTGTATCTATATTTCTTGATAACTTTCTGAAGAAAAACATTTATCTACCTTTAGTGGTTTGTACTGTACTAGGAACTTAAGTAATTGACTTTTTACGGTTTTGGAATTCGAAAGACACTACTTTCTGTAAAAGTTTGTTATTTACTAATTATGATGGCTAAAGTATATTAGATATAGGTTTTTGGGTTATATTGCTCGGACTCTCTAAAAATCTCGTTCCATATCCTAAAAAAATAAACTAATATTAGAGGATCCAACACACGCCCGATAATATTTTTGAAGCGATCAAGTAATATAATTTTTTATTACATTGTTTCATAGTTGGGAGGCACTGTATGAATTTTAAGGGGATTCATATTTCGTCTTCTTTGTGAACTTATATGCTTAAGTTCGGCGCTAATGAAAATGTTTTTATTTGCCTGTTGTGAAGATGGGTTACAAAATTAAATATTGTTCTGCTTGGAATGAATTGCTGTAAATTAAATTTTTTTCATTGTGAATAATTGAATTTCATGATTTGGTAGCCGATTAGCTATCATATTGAAATGTTGTTTATCAATAGAATTTGTGTTTTATATCAGTAATTAAATCAATCATCGTACGCAAATCTCTA
Organism: Nicotiana rustica; assembly: GCA_005239535.1. NCBI lineage: Eukaryota > Viridiplantae > Streptophyta > Magnoliopsida > Solanales > Solanaceae > Nicotiana > Nicotiana rustica. Next base: position 59,014 of record ML448095.1, read on the forward strand.
TTACATTTTGTATGTTATACCATTCGGTATACATGTCATATTTGTCGTCTTTGTTGTATGATGCTTTACGCAAATCACAGAAATTAAAAATTCAACTCAGTTTGTGTATCTATGTGTACGTGGTGGGTGGATGATCCATTTGCGAGGGGTTAGCAAAGTGTTTTAGAAAGTTACGTATAAGAAAGGTGTTCTTAAGTTGATTATGACTTTTTTCTTATATTTTCTATTTCCATAAGACTAAATACACCTCTGAGTTCGTATATAAGATCGTTATTTTAGAGTGGAGTATACAACATCATTATAGGGAGAGAACTAGGCTTTTTCCAGTGACAAGACTATATACATCCTGGTTAGTGCTACATACTTGGCCAAAGTTGTAGTGTTTATTATTGTCGTTTCTAACGTATCGATTTTGTATTAGGTTCTAACTTTCATGCATTATCTAATGATGTTGTACTCTTATTAGGGATCAGGATCGCGACATGGTGATGTAACTTAAGGTTGGAGGTTCAAATGTTGATGTAACTTCAATGACCTTCTTTACAAGAAAGAAATTTTATAATTTGTAGCTTTCAATGTTATGGAAGGTATACCTTTGTCTAGGGTGTACAAATCGAACCGAAAAATTGCACCGAACCGAAAAGTCAAACCGAATACATTAAAACCCTATTTGACTTGGTATTGAGTAAAAAAAAATCCGAACCAAACCGACATATAAATATATAATTATATATATATATATATATATATATATATTTAAGATTTATATAGAATTTTCTTTAAAAGTGTCTAGAAATATTTGGGATTCTCTTATACGGGATATAATATTTAATAGAATATGAAGTTTTCCATATTTATAACCTTAAATAATGGCTTTCATGGTCAATTTCTTATCAAGTGTTACGGAAATGCATCAATCTCTTTGTTATTTCGTATTCATATGTCAAGATCTATTAAATTTTTATACCTTTTTTGAATTTGAAATGATTATTATTATTTAGGTGTCGTATTTATTTTTATGTTTAATTACTAAATTCGATTAACTTTAAAAGTGTAAATCAACAAAAGAAAATTACTATCAGACGACTAAAAAGATAACTATCATGTATTACAAAGTAAATTCTTGCATAAGAATATTTTAATAGATAAAATGTTTGTCAATTTTTTAAATATTTACTAAACATATATTTACTTATAAAAAATTTAACAAACTATGATTGAAATAATATTAAAGTAACAAAAATCCGATAAATCCGACAAAATCGAACCAATCCAAACTGATATGACTGGTTTGGTTTGGTTTTGATAAAAATTGAACCAACCCAGTCCCTGTAAATCTACTTTTGTCTTGAATCTTGAGAGATGGACGTGGATTCAAGTTTGGATTGTGTCTTGCATATATCCCTTAAACTGTTTATGTATTTAAAAAAATTTATCTCCACTATAGATAATAGCACACTCACATACTAAGCAAAAATTAAATTGTTTTCTTAATTATAAAGTATGACAATAACTATTTAGCCATGTCTTAATTTTCTTTCTAACCGCGCGAAGCGCGGATGGATTAACTTGAATGGTGGGAGCGGGTTGCACGCCGCAACAAAGAGTGATAAGGGTGGACAGGTGGGATCAGATTGCACGCCGCAACAAGAGAAATAAGGGATATATATATAAATATATATATATATATATATATATATATATATATATNAGAATAAGGGTGGACAGGTGGGAGCGGATTGCGCGCCGCAACAAGGAGCAATAAGAGAGGATATTCATGTTTTACTGATTTAAAACATAAAGAGTGGAAGTGGAGATGCCCAAGGTCCTTGAGAGAGAATCTGCTTCCAAGTGAATTCACAATTGAGCGATGTGATCTTTTGAAGAACCAGTGACATTGATGTCGTCGACGTAAATTAACACAATGACCATAACATTAGAAGATTGATAAATGAACAGAGAAGTGTCAGATTACGCCCTCTTGAGAACACATGAAATGAGGGGCTGCATAAGAGCACTATGCTGGGCATGAGGATCTTGGCGAAGTCCATAAATTGGCTTGTGAAGGCGACATACCTGTTTTGGATGCAGAGGATCAACAAATCCTTATGGTTGTTGTATGAACATTGTTTCCTCTAGAGTTCCTTGCAAAAATGCATTGTTCACGTCGAGTTGGTGCAGAGGCCATTTGTAAGTCAAAACTAGAGAAAGAATAAGTCTACTAGTAATATGTTTAACTACCGGACTGAACGTAGCATGAAAGTCAATTCCTGGGCGTTGGTGAAAACCTTTAGCTACAAGACGAGCTTTGTAGCGTTCAATGGAACCATCAGGTTTGTGTTTAATGCGGAACACCCATTTACTACATATAATATTCTGAGGAGAAGTAGATGGTACAAGAGACCAAGTTCTATTTTTCATAAGAGCCTGTGATGACCCAAAGGGTCATCTTATGAATTTGTGATGACCCAAAAGGTCATCCTAAGTAATTCCAGCTAAATCTATGTTCCGAGGCCTCGAAAGCCTCCGTTAATCTCACCTCGATATGTGTGCGTAGCCCGGGCAGGTAGCCGGGAGACTTCCATGTGAAAATTTGATAAAAATGGGATTTTTGAATTGAATAATTGAATAAAGTTGACTTTGGTCAACATTTTTGGTAAACGGATCCGGACCCATGATGTGACTGTCCCGGAGGGTCCGTAAGAAAATATGGGACCTGGGATATGCCCGGAATCGAATTCCGAGGTCCCAAGCCTGGGAAATGAATTTTTAAAGAAAATTAATTTCTGAAAATAATAAAGAAATGTGAAAGTGAATAATTATGTGAAAACCTTGTTAGCGGGTACGTGTTATGCTTCCGGAGCCCGGAACAGGTTTATTATATGTTGTTTATCATATATGTGAGATTTGGTGTAAAACGGGTTTGATTTGATGTGTTTCGAATCCAAGTGAGGTAAAATGGAGTTAATGAACTTCTGGGGTTTCTAAAGAATTTGAAATGTGGCTTGAGAGGTGATTTTATGCTCCCGAGGTCCGAATGAAATTCCGAGACCGAAAATAGTTCCGTTGTGTCGTTTATAACTTATCTGCAAAATTTGAAGTCATTCCGAGTCGTTTAGGCCGGTTCTGCGCCTAGAAGTGAATTCTAGAATTTCCAAGTTCTTAAGTTTTGAATCCAGGGGTTTTGGAGGGTGATTTTGAGTTTTAGCGTTGTGTTGAGTGTTCCGTGGGCTCGAGCAAGTCCGCCTAATGATTTAGGACTTGTCGGTATATTTTGTCGGGGGCTCGGGTGGGCCCAGGTGCCTCTCGGACCCCGCACGAGGCCAAAAACTAGCAAAAATCACTGCAGGTGCACAGCAGCTGGAGTGACCGCAGGTGCAGTTGTCCAGCCGCAGGTGCGGGACCGCACCCGCGGTCCAGGCCATCGCAGGTGCGACTTTTCCGCAGGTGCGACTTTTCCGCAGGGGCGACCAAAATTCTGCAGGAGCGGGACCGCTGGTGCGGCTTCCAACCCCGCAGGTGCGAGCCCAGGGTCCTAGGCCCTTTTCCGCAAGGGCGATCTCTTTCTCGCAGGCGCGAGACCGCACCTGCGGTCCTAAGGTCGCAGGTGCGGAAACCCCTGTTGGCAGCCCTCTTAAAATTTCCAAAATTTTGGGTTTTCCTCATTCCTTCAATCTTCAAACTCCATTAGAGAGCATCCAAGCTTGGGGCATCATCTTCCACGACCGCCCACTGTAAGAGGTACGTAAAACCCCATAAAACTTCTAATTTTAACAATAATTCCTAGCTTAATTCACTAATAAACCACCTAAAATCATTGAATTAGGTAGTAAACTTTAGGGTTCTTAAGAATTTCGTGATTTTCCATGTTAGGCCATAAATTCTTGAATAAATTACATAACTTCAATCCTTAGACTCCAGGTAATTGATTCCTTCATGAATTTTCGAAAATTTAAACGTGTGGGCCCGGGGTCTAATTTTAGTATTCTTGGAAGAATAGTAGGAAATGCATAACTTGGCTTAGAAATTGATTTATTGGGTACTTATTGATGTTAATAA
>ML448099.1:0-15876 GCA_005239535.1 Nicotiana rustica
GTCACTTTAATTGGAAAAACTCCCATACCCCCTTTGGGGCGAATAAAAAAGGGAGGTGTGACAATCCTAACTCCCTAAGTACTTTGAGATTGTAAACATAGGCTAAAAGCCTATGTTTGGGGGTGAAGGTTTCAAAAGTTATGATGTGGAAGTTGCTTAAAAAGTGAAATGTAATAAACAAGAGAAAATAATGATGAGTAAGAAATAAATAAAGGAAGGAAAAATAAGGATTTGTGACTAAAGAGAAGATTAGGTGTGGAATAAAAAGTGAAGAAAGGATGGAAAAAATATTTCTGAAGGAAGTGTGTCTTAATTGTTGCAAATTGTAGTGCTATGGAGGTTTTGAGTCACTTTTATCCAACTTGTGCCGTACCTTAACCAAAAACCTACATTACAATTCTTTAAGTCCTACTTGATTTTAAAGCAAGTGTGTCTACATTAGTGGAGAAATACATGTAAGGAAAGCCTATGGCACTACTTATGTGCATTTGAACATCTTTGTGTGTGTGTGTGAGCGAGAGAGTTATATCTTTTCATTTGATATCCCATTTGTGTTTGAATTGCAATTTATAAGTTGGTATTCTATCTTAAGTGTGAGGGCACATGAAATTTTGAGTTGTGAACTTAATCCAATCTCCAATTGGAAGGAATCAACAAAAAAAATTGTTGGTGATAATGAGGCAAATTTTTAAGCTTTAGTGTCATGACTTGGTTGCTACTTTGATAAATGTAGTGTTTGAGTACTTCAATTGACATAAAATTTATGAGAAGTTGGTGATTCATATGATTTGGATTAATTTTTGGTACCAACCAAAGTCACTAGATTGTGTTTCATTTGAACCCTTTTGACTTGTAGTGATGTTTGGTATGCCATTGAGCTTAATTGTTGATTTTATTAAAGGATGTTCTTAGTTGTTGAATTGCTTGAGGACAAGCAACAATTTAAGTTTGGGGGTTTGATAAGTTTGTATTTTACCAACTTATCTCCTCTTGATACTTAGGTTTTTGTATGATTTGTTGAGAAACTAAGGTATTTATTGAGGTTTATTGGCATATTTTAGGTATCAAGTGAGTTAGAGAAGAAACGAAAGAAACCAAGTCAAAATGTGTTTAAATGAGAAAATTTAAATATTGCCAGTGAATACTGTATGTGATCGCGGAGAAAGCCATGCGATCGCGTAAGTTTAGCAGACTGAAGCTCTGCGAACACGGTTGGAGTTTTGTGAATGCAAAGAAGAATGCCTAGTCTGTGGATTGTCAACTATGGTACGCGAATGCGGGTCTCTGTAAGCGATCTCTTAGCTTTGCATAATTTATTCTCCGCGAACGCGGATACATGTATGAGATCTCATAGCTTATTTTCTGGGCAAATTTTGGGCATATATGGAATTTCACGTTTTTGACCCCAAGACATTTAATACATGACTTAGCTCATTTATAAAATATCTTTGGTAGCCTTGACTAGAGAATACAAGTTTTGGATATAGTGTTCTTGCACACACACTTGGGTTTTGAAGATTGGAAGCTTTTGGTTTAGAATTTCTTACCCATTTATGTTCATTTGTTTATTTCCTTGCTTTGTATTGTATATCTAAGTGTGTATTTATTCCAACACCTGAATCTTGTTTATAAGAATAACCAAATGTAACGACCCGGCCGGTCGTTTCGCGAGATTAGCCGCGTTTCCCCCATTTCTGCTTTATCATATATTGCTTGGCCTATTTATGTTATGTTGGGTCGGTTGGTTTGGGTTCAGAGTGGTCGTGGTGAGAACAGAGGCACTTAGCCTCTTAAAGTTACTTAATAGTTGAAAAATAGAACTGGAAGTTGACTTATTGGTAAACACCCCGGAATGCAGATTTTATTGCTCGGATAGCTTTGTTAGGTGATTTGGGATTTAGGAATTTGTTCGGAATGAAGTTTTGATGTCCAGTGTAGAATTAGGCTTGAATTGGCGAAGGTTAGTTTTTGGTGATTTCCGGTCGGCAGTGGAAAATAGGCTATAGGGGTCGGAATGGAATTCTGACAGTTGGAGCAGGTTCGTATTGTCATCTTGGGTATGCGTGCAAATTTTTAGGTCAATCGGATGTGTTTTGGTTGGTTTCGGTATCATTGGCGAAATTTAGAAGTTTCAGAGTTCATAGGTTTGAGTTTGAAGTAATTTTGGTGTTTTGTGTTGTTTTTTGGTGTTTCGAAGGCTCGACTAAGTTTGAATGATGCTATGGGGTGTGTTGGTATGTTTGGTTGGGGCCCCGAGGGGATCGGGATTGATTTCGGATTGTTAGCGAAGGTTTGGACTTAGGAAATTGGCAGCAAATAGTTATTGGTGTTAATCTACTGGTGTGGTCGCACATGCGGAAGGGGAGCCGCAGGTGCAATACCTCAGGTGTGAAGGACCCTGCACAGGTGCGAAGATAGGCCAGGCAGGAGGAATCCAGAGGTGCGAAGCAATGGACACACATGCGAAGCCAGAGGTGCAGAAAAAGGAATCGCAGCTGCGAGAATTGGACTGTTAGTGGGATATCGCAGGTGCACCTGGCACCGCAGGTGCGATGAGTTTTCCGCAAGCGTGGATTAACTGGGCAGAACAGTATAAAAGAGTGCCTCCGCGAATATTTTGGCATTTCTTCCATTGTTGCATGCAGGTTAAGCTTGTTTGAGGGAAAATTGAAGGGGAATTCGAAGGTCTTCAGTGGAGGTAAGTTCCCAGATTATATAACTCATTTCTATGCTATTTTGTACAGATTAAGCTTGTAATTTGAAGAATTAAAGTGTGAAAAAGTTGGGAAAAATGGGGAGGAAATTTAGAAATTCTTTTGGTGATTTGAGTGGGCAATTATGTTCCGATTGTGGAGTTTTTGGTATGTATGGAACCGTGGGAGGATGAGGATTCTAGTGATGTAAATTTTATTGAATTTTGAGACGTGGGACCGGGGCTCGGGTTTGACCAAATTTCGAGAATTGTGCAAAAATTTGTATTCGATTGGGTTTATTCCGTTAGCGTATTTTGATGATGTTACTCTGATATTGGTTAGTTTCGGAGTATTTGGGAGCCAATTCGAGGGGCAAGCGCATCGCAGAGTAGCTTTTGGGCTGTTTTGAGATAGGTAACGATTGTAACTCTAAACTTGAGGGTATGACACCCCGTTATTTGATATTGTGTTGATAAATGAGGTGACGAGTGTGGGGGCGTTCATCAATAGGGATTGTGACTTGGTCCGTCCCGTAGCGACTAATAAACAACGTATTCGATTTGAAACCTTACGACATCTTGTCTTTCAGAAGTTTATACTTGTTTATGGGCTGTGAGCCATGTTTGGGGCCTTGTGCCGACCTGTTTAGACCCTCGGGGGGTGCTTTTACACTATTCTACCACTATCCTATTAGAACAATTGTGAACTCACTCATGTTTCCTACTTGTTGTTATTTTCACTGTTATCACACTGTTTCGAAAATTCTGAAAAATATTTTGGGCTGAGTCCCGTAAGCTGAGATAAACTGCCCAAGTGGCTTGTTAGGGTGACTGAGTCAGGCCGAGATCCGAGTATGTGAGGATAGCTATGGATTGGGCTACACGCCATAGTAGTATATATGTGTTAGGACGAGCGCTGAGTATGTGAGGATAGTTATGGGACGGGCACGCCGCAGTAATATATATGTTATATATTATATGTGGGTCGGGCTACACGCCGCAGCAATGTAGATTATATATATATATATATGGAACGGGCTGCACGCCGCATCATTATATGTTATATATGGATCGGGTTGCACGCCGCAGCAGTATACATATTGGATCGGGCTGCATGCCGCAGCAGATATAGCGCTTGGGCTGAAGGAGCCTCTCTAGGAGTCTGTACACCCCCAGTGAGCGCAGTCAACTATTATATGGATTGGGTTGCATGTCATAGCAATATATGTTATACATGTGGATCGTGTTGCACGCCACAACAGTATATATATGTATATATGTAGTGGAGTGGGCTGCCCGCCGCAGCAGTTTCATGTGTTCAGCGTACTTACTGAGTACGAGTGTTAAGTGAGAGCATGAGATACTGATAGTGGAGTCACGAGTGACTGAGAGGCTTTATTGTGAGTGATACTGTGCCCGAGGGGATTATATTTTATGAAAATGATGTTTTCACTCTTCTTAACACTGAGCCTATGATAATAAATGTTTGATAAATGTTTTTATATGTGATTTTTAAATGGAAACCGGAGTTCTATGAAATATTTGGAATTGTAGATTCCTGAATTGATTTATTCATATTCATTGTTATTCATTATATGTATTTACATGATTTAAATGGCTCATCACTACACTCAAGTTTTTATTTATATTGATTACTTACTGAGTTGGCGTACTGACGTTACTCACTGCACCTCTGTGTGCAGATCCATGTACCGGACCATATCACCAGTTGATTTTCGGACGAGCTTGGAGTTGTTCGAGGATTGAGGTAGCTGCTCAGCGTCCCCAGCTCACTTCCTTTCCTTACCTCAGATTATAGTTTTTCTTGGTCTTTTGTACCTCAGACTTTTGTTGTAGCAAGTCACTGTTGTACATTGTATTTTCAGTCTTAGATGCTCATGACAGTTGGTTCCAGGTTTTGGGGAAGTGTGTATTTATTTCATCTCATTCTGCTATTTTTAAATCTGCTAAAATTTTTGGAAAATTGATATTTATATTGATAATCTGAAATGGTTGGCTAGCCTAGTTCCATGACAGGCTCCATAACTGCCGGTTAGGATTTGGGGTCGTGACACCATATTTAATGTGTGGCTTAAATATCTTGTTGTGCTTATGCATTGAACAATTTTTAGTTGTATTGAAGTGAGTTATTGTTTCTTTAATTATTCTTGTTCTTTAATGATTTCAAATGGATTAGCTAACCTAGGACTCACCCATTAACTTCTAATTAATTTTGTGAAAGATAATTTGGGGTTGGGGAAGATTAATTAACAAGAACTTGAGGCTTTAACCTTCATTTTATAGATTCTACTCGGGGATAGGATTGAACTACTTGTAGCCATACTCGGGTGTGCTTAACCTCTTAATTATTTTAAGGATAATTTAATTCGGAAGTCTTGTTTGTCTTCGGAAGAAGCTAATATAGAATTATTGCACGAGGCTAATTAACATAAACTCGCTCATATTTATAAAATCTTGAAATACATCGGATCGTTACTTGAGTGTAATTCCCAATGCATCCATGCTAGTAGCCATTGATCATTTTACTTGCTTTCTAGGTTAGTTTGTATTTTCGCATTTAGCTATAATATTTTCACAATCATATTTTAAGTGTTTGTCTTAGCATAATAAGTGATAATTCTCTTATATTCCTTATGGCCTACATATTTTTCTCTGTGGGATTCGACTCCGACTCATAGTTGGGTAAGTTAGATTGCATGCGACCGTGTTCATTTACTTTTTAGTAGTGGATTTGGATGACATCATTCCTCCAGAGTGAGAGATTGATTTATGAATTGAATTTCTTGCGGGAACTCAACCAATATAAATGCCCCCATATAGAATTGCACCTATCGAATTGAAGGAGTTGAGGGAGCAGTTAAAATATTTGCTGGAGAAAGGTTTCAACAGGCCCAAGGATCGATTAAGTATCCACTTCAAATGATCGATGACTTGTTTGATTAGTTGCAGGGTGGCTAGATTCTTTTCAAAGATAGATTTGAGGTCGGGGTACCACCAGGTCAGAGTTCGGGAGAAAGATATTCCGAAGACAGCCTTCAGGACCCCATATGGCCACTTCAAGTTCCTTGTTATATCCTTCGGGTTGAATAATTCACATGCTGTATTTATGGACATCATGAATATTTTGTTCCAGCCACTTTTAGATATGTTCGTTATAGTATTTATTGATGATTTTCTTGTTTATTCACGTTCAGAGGAGGAGCATGTAGATTACCTGGGAGCGGTACTCCAAGCCCTACGTGATCATAAGTTGTATGATAAGTTTTCTAAATGTAAGTTCTGGTTGAAGTCTATAAGATTATTCGGGCACATTGTATCCGATGAAGGTATAAAGGTAGACACTCAGAAGATTGAGGCCGAGAAATCATGGCCTAGACCTACCACTCCGACAGAGGTTGTAGCTTTCTAGGCTTAGCAGGCTACTACCGAAGGTTCTTAGAGGGTTTTTCTTCCCTTTCGGTACCTCGAGTTTGCATATAATAATAGTTACTGCTCTAGTATCCAGATGGCTCTGTACGAGGCTTTGTATGGGCGTAAGTGCAGATCTCCTATAGGGTGGTTTGATGTTGGAGAAATTGGGTTACATAGGCCAAACTTGGTCCAGCAGGTTGTAGAGAAAGTAAAGCTTATCTAGGAGCGACTATGGACAGCTCAGAGTCATCAAAAATCTTATTCTGCCGTGGGGCGACAACACTTAGAGTTCAGGGTTGATGAATGGGTATTCTTAAAAGTGTCGCCTATAAAGGGCTTGATGAGGTTTGGCAAGAAAGGCAAGCTTAGCCCACGGTATATTGGGCCTTGTAGGATTATTCAAAGAGTGGTCCAAGTAGCTTATGAGTTAGATTTGCCATCGAAATTAGAGTTTGTCCATCCGGTTTTTCACGTATCTATGCTATGGAAGTGCATTGGGGATCCTACCCGAGTTGTTCCAACTGATGATAGATCATGGAGGACTTATAATATGAGGAAGTTCAAGTTTCCATCCTAGACCGACAAATCCGCAAGCTACAAAATAAGGAGGTAGCCTACGTGAAAGTTTTATGGGGATGAAAGAATGTGGAAGAGATGACGTGGGAAGCGCGAGAAGTAATGAAGTCTAAATACCCCCACCTATTTCAAACTGAATATATGGCTCGAGATGGGATACTTCAGCACAACTCTATTCAGGTTATGTTATGAGTTATATTAGTCGTATGATAATCATATGTTATGTTTTAAAGTCAAGTGAATTGTGGAACAAATTTCGATGAAAGTAATCACAAGTTACATTAATAAGTATAACTGAAATTTCGATCAAATGTAAGTGCAATTTTCTCCCAATAGACTTAGATTTACGGGGTGATCCACCCATCAAATTGAATATCTATAAGTCTATTTTCTAACACATTAAACTGTTTGTCGATAAGACATCGGAGCAGAGGGATATATGTGTTTTTATGAGACTGCACAGACTGGTAGGTGACAAGTAGGTCTGTCACCTACTTGCTTAAATGAGAGGATTAAATATTTCCAAAAAGGGATATTTTGGGTCGGCCAAAAATACCTATAAGGGATATCTCATGCAAATATAACACTCATTGTATAACAAAATAACTAGAGTTAAACCCCTGCAAAAATTCTTCCAAAACTTGAACACAAACCCTAATTGATTTTGTCTCCTTTTAAAGTTCTAGTTGGAGGATAAACCTAGGATTTAAAGAACCAAGCTAGGAGTTTAGGTATTCAACAAATAAGGTAATTTTACTACTCTCTTTCATCCAATTTTTCTGCTGGAAATATACGTAAAGTTGTTCTATATTTGTAAGAACTCACGAGACGGTGATCGGAAGCCGTGAGCTCGAGTTATTCAACTTGTAGTGGACTATTTTGTGGGTTGTTTTGTGTTACTGTTGGATTGTGTATTTTTCTACTGTCTTATAGAGTTTTGTAGGATAAAGGGTGTGAAGAAACGCCACATAAATGCAGGGTGATGTGTTGTTCGTTCGTCGTAACATTTTCATCGTAACACTACTACAGTTGTCATTTTTCATATGAAGAGATTGAGGTATGTTGGGCTGTATTGTGGTAATTTTTGATGGATATAAGGTTGGAAAATGATGTATATATGTTATTATTGTTGTTTTATTTTTTTGTTGGTGTTGGCTCGAATTGGGAGGAAGTAAAGATTACAGGGGAAATGTTGTTCGTTTTAATATAAAATAAGTTTGTCATCTATTATGTGATAGTTGTACCTTTCATAACTTAATGATAGTATTATTGTCGTTGTTTTAGATTAGGGTGAGAGGAGAAGCGTTCAACGTGGTTATCGGAAAGACTATGATAAGATATGTTGGGGGTAAACCTTTCCTTCATTTTGGCATGATCTCGTAACTACATGTGTTTGATAACGAGACATAAAGAGAAGTCTGCACTCCTGAATTTATGTATATTATGCTAGTCTCATAGTTATAGTATTCTCCCTTATCGGGACATTATATCAATCTAAGTATTGTCTTATTTCATTCAGGAGAGTAGAGGGTCTATATATACTATTAAAATATTTTCACCACCACCGATCTATAATCGGTGGGAAAGACCCTATTAGGAAACCTCTAATTAGATGGTAAGTTATATACCGAGCCTACTGTGTCCAAGCACCTATGAGCAAGCTCGGAATGGTCGAGATACTGATCCTAGCATAGTCGAGCGCCTATGAGCGAGCTTACTACAGCCGAGCAGTTACATATTTCGAGCTTTATAAGGCCAGACAACTATTTTACTTACAATATTGAGAAAGTTGAGTCAATATCAGTAGGTAAGTATATCTCCAGATCATCTCTGACTCCCAATTACGTTTTGTTATCATATTATAAGTTTAGTTTCAGCTTCAGTTGTTCTATTGCCTTACATACTCGGTACATTATTATGTATTGACGTCCCTTTCTTAGGGATGTTGTTTTTCATGCCTGCAGGTTTGGATAGACGGACTTGTAGACCTCCTCCGTAGGTGATGTCTGTGTTCAACTTGATCAGTAAGCTCCACGTACTTCGGAGTTGTCTAGTAGGTTAGGTGATGTTTGTGTATGTATATATTTATATATATTATGGGTAGATCGTGGCCATGTTCCAACCACAATACATCCATCAGTAGAGGTTTGTAGACATATCTTGTCAGTTAGTGTAGTATGTTGGCCTTGTACACCTTGTATGTATATTTTTGGTTTGTTAGTTGTGTAGTTTTGACATCAATTTTTCCCATCTTTATATTGATGTTCAGTCAGATATAGTTTCCTTTCAGTTTTATAATTTGTTTCACAAATTGTCTTGCCTTAAGGCCCTATGGCCAAAGTATGACATTGTATGTTCAAAGTCCCTCACTCTAAAATTGGTACCCTCAGATAAGAGAGGCACTGAGTGCCGGTCTCGCCTCCTAAGGTTTGGGACATGACCATTGCGCTCCATTTTCCCTATGATGCTTCACACATGTGTGTTTAATGGTTTTATGACTTACGGGGTTGATTGGTTTCATTCCGGGAATATTTCGGGTTGATTTAGAACCCTTGTAGTACCCTAATGTCAATCCCTGAATCGACCAATAACATAAAATTTATGCCTATAGGTATTACGCCATTCAACACACTCTGACTTCAAATCTTTCCGTTTACAGCTGCCTACTTAGCAACCTCATAATTTGTATTCTTAACTCATATGATCACATATGATAATTATAACCTAGTAACCTCATATAGCGTAAAATTCGGCCAGGAACCACAATTGTGGACCTCGAAGAATGCCTAACTCCTTCTCTTTGAGGTAATTTGAGCCCTTAATTGATCTTTGGTGGCACAAACTAACTAAACATAGTTATTTTCAAAAAGGTAACGCACCTCAAAATCATTAGGTGACGACTCTTCTCTTTTAATACCCTTCAAAAGAGTTGTCACTCGTCAAACCCCGCTTTCGCGAGAAAACGTGGCACGACAGTATGGCGCCTCTGCTGGGGATATAGTTAGGTTCTCACCAAAACAGATTTTTTTCTTATGTGGGATTTCTAAATTATTGGGTTTCTATGTTTGATCTCTTTCATTTACCTCCCTTCTCCTGTCCCTCTACTTGTTTACTTTCAAATTATGTACCTCCCTTTTCCGTTTCCTTTCCATTTTCCTTTATTCGCTTAAATATCTTATTATGTTTGAGAATTATGCTAACTACCTTTTTTTTCTTTTTTCTTTCTCTTTTTTATCTACTTATTTGCTTTTTAGATTTTTTTCTTATGCGCTTTCTTACCATGCAAAATAGCTGGCATCATGTTATTATTTTTTCATAACGCATGCTTTCAACATCATCTCCACTCATGCTTATTATCAACATAGCGTCACTTGATAAGTGTCCACACTTTCCTAAAAATACCCTTTTTAAAATAGAAATGCTTATTAGCGGTAGACTAGTTGATCAGGGGTGCAATCAACGGTCCCATGCCTTCCCTATCAAGTCACCCATGTGAGAGTATCAGTCAAGACCTTTTTAGAAATCTCACTCTGATTTAAAATGTACATGCATCATGTTAAACCTAGTCATTGACACATTAATCTGCTTGGATAAACCTTGTCCAAAGTCAAAATGGAGATCATAATCCCAAAGGACATAACCATGTTATGAGCATTACCAGGAGAAAATTAACAACTTGTTGACCGTTATTGCGCTAATAGTCGAATCTAGAGGGAAAAGGGCTAACCTTTATTTGTTTGCAGAATATGAAGCATGAAATTCCTAGGTTTGGCATGGTTCATAATATCCCACCCCTGCTGATTGATTGGTGGAATCACCTTGTGCCATGTGATAGAAACCACGAAATAAGAGTGTTGGGTAATTTCTTGTCTTTGCTGACCATTCGACCGAACAGAGAATTAATTGAGGCAACCGCTATGTTTTGGGATGAAAAGAGATTTGTCTTATGATTTGGAAATATAGAAATGACTCATCTTCTAGAAGAGATAAGGGTTTTGCCAAACTGTCATGGGATAGTCCGGGTCTGTTGGTACCAGAAAATCACACTCCACGGGGTTTTCTGAAAATGCTAGGGTTCAAAAAGAATGACGAGTGGGGTTTTCTGAAGAAATCCTACATTCGTTTTGAGTTCCTCTATGAGAGGTATGGGCTCATCAAGTCATATCGCTTGCATCATGAGGAGTTTGCTATTACCTCTTTGGGATGGGTTCACCGCTAAGTTTATGTTTTCATGGTATGCTTCTTGGGATTGCTAATTTTTCCAATGCAAGGAGGGAAAATTCACACTCTCTTGGCCATGGTCGCCAGGACCATGATGGATGTTCTTGAGGGGAATAAATACACCATCATCCATATAATACTAGCTGAGATGTACCGAGCCTTGGATCGGTGAAAACATGGGTTTGGACATTTCGAGGGTTGCAATCTTCTACTACATGTTTGGCTGCTAGAGCATTTCCAGAGGAGAAATTACTGCTAGGACCTCTTGCGTAGACCATTGAATGACTATATCACCAGTCATCATCCAAATAAGATGATGTTTGCTCCGGACATGTTTGCGAAGCTGGGGAATGTTGAAGGTTTGGTATGTTTCTTCAGTAATTTGACTGACGAACAAGTGCATTAGATGTTCGGGCGGCTTCCTAGTAGAGATTTCATCATCAGGTCCAAAGGGACCACTTATTTTGTGTTGATTAGGGTTGTGAAGCATTTACCCTTACGCTCCTATTACGGTAATGAGGCAAGCTGGGAGGAAGCAGGTCATACCTCGGGTTTGAAATATGGTTTAGTATAAAGCATACTTCAAAGGAGATGTTATTCCATTCAACTTCGAGGCCCAGCACATGTGGAACCAAAATATCATTGTAGATAGAGAGACTATTGAACCAGACAGGTACCACACTGGTCATATGTATTACTACCTCTCATGGTTGGAGGATGACATAACCGGGGACGTCAAACCGGGGGTCAATCTGAAAGACAGAATCATAGATGAGATGGTTGAGGCTCGGGTGAAATACAAGAGGCTACGCAAAAGAGTGTTCAAATCTGAGGCTAAGCATTTATAACAACATAAGATGGATATAGAGGCGATCAAAGAATGGAAGGAGATTGCGAACAACTTGACAGAGAGGTTGGACACCCTAGAGAAAAGGTTGATGGAGCTGGAGTGGAAGATGAGAAAGATGTTTTGGGATTGCCAATGTATGGGCTACGATTAAGCAGGAAAGTTGGCGATGGCTTACTTGTTGCTCGGCATACGTGACCTAGGAACTGCGATTGATGGTGTCAAAAGGCCAAAGAATGGAGAAGGTCCTTCTGGGACCAAATATATTAGGAGAAAATATTCTTTATTGCTTTCTAGTAAGATTTCGATGTAATAAGGCTTCATGCCATTAGTGAATTCATACCATTATTTCATTTTAGTAAAGACTTATTTGATTTATTTTCTCATTAATGGAATGAAGCAATATTGGAATAAATTTTCTGCAAGTCTATTTGTCGCTTAGGCCTACCTCGGGCACAATGAGATCCCCAAATTAGGACGCAGATTATTGCATGACCTTATGTGTTACCTGCTTAAATATTGCAAACACTCTTTCGTTTGCTCTCACTGACTTGGTTACCTTTTGTTTTTCTTTCTTTTGATTATTCTCATTCCCAAAGGTTAGTTCATGCATTTTGGCACCGACAGCATGCCGCACCAGATCCTGAGGTCCTCCACCTCCTCCTCTACCTAGCTACCCCAAAAGAAAAAGTAAATGCAAAAGAAAGATGGACAATTTGAGTGGTAGTCCAAAGGACAACGCTACTATAGCAGAGAATGTCAAAACATTAGATGGAAGAAGCACGCCATGACAAAATGAGTTGGTTCTATGGTTGGAGTAGAAAATCATGGAGCTAGAAGGCGAGCTTGAGAAGGTCCAAAATCTTGAAAACCTCTCCCTTACCTTGAATTTCCCTGACATCAACCATCACAACAACACCACCCAGAATAAAACGCCACACCCAAAACACACAAACCCAAAATCCACCACCCTTAGCTCCAGAAAACCCTCCCGTAACACATCAATACAACAACCCTACACTCCCTTAAAACATTCACCCTCCACCACTACAAACCCCTCATCAACACCACCATCACATGAACCAGTACCCGCAAACAAATATCTATCATACCCCTCAGAACATGCCACAACCTACCCCCAATCCACCTCATGCCTCAATCGATCATCACCCATATACTCAGGTTCTGGGAACGCACAAAGGCAACCCGATATACGTGGAAACCCTATGGCGCACCCCACAACAAGCATTATACATACCCAAACTAACCGAGAAGGAAGATCTGAATATCCAGCCAGACATGGAGCTACCGGAGGATTACAAACCTCCTAAGTTTTAGATGTTCGAAGAAAGCGGTGATCCTAAGGTGGATTTAAGGACTTACTATGATAAGCTTATAGGTGTATTGGTAAAAATAGGCTTTACATGTGTACTAATTATGATGACAAAGCAATCTATATGGAGAAATGAAAACATGACAACTGGACGAGACTTTACAAAAAGGTACGAGGCAAAGAGGAACAGAATGACATACCTACGAGGAAATCAGATACGGGAATCTCAATCTAATTGAGGAGATGAAGAAACACGGTCAGAATGAATCAAGGAAGAATAAAGGGAAGATTCGAAAGTCTTCAATAAATGAGCCAAACGTTAAATAATCTTCACGCAATGGTTACAATTAATCATTGCAACGTTACATTAATGCCATTAGTCATTAATGCTCAGTCACTGAAAATAGTAGACGTTATATTAAGAAATTCCTTATAAAAGGCAGTAAAATATAACTTGTAAAGACACGTTTGAACCAGTATTGAAATACACTTACTTTCTATGCATCTTTCTGCTTTATCTTTACGAATATACTTACAATTATTAGCATATTCTTTGGTTATCGGAAACCCGTATTCTTCTTAAAATAGCTTTGGCAGAGAATCTAATTCTTTGGTTAAACAAATTGCTTCCGTTAGCGGGAATCTGATAATCTCTATTTTTTTCTCAAACAACATTCTGTAAATTATGTCGAACGCCAACAACAACAACCAACAAAGGATTAGAACTCCAGTTCAATCACCTTCAGGTTCCCCACGAGTGTAACGACCGGCCGGTCATTCCGAGAGTTTAGAATTATTTCCTTCATTTCTTCTTCATTATATGTGGTTCAACTTCATTACATTATGTTAGATTTTCTGGCTCGGGTTCGAAGCGATTTTTTGGAAAGAAATGAGACACTTAGTCTATTATCTTGGTTCAATAGTTGGAAAAGTAAACCAGAAGTTGACTTATTGGTAAACGACCTCGAAATATAGATTTTATGGTTCAGATAGCTTCGTTAGGTGATTTGGGACTTAGGAGGGTGTTCGTAATGTGGTTTTGATGTCCTGTGTAGAATTAGGCTTGAATTGGCGAAAGTTAATTTTTTGGCGATTTTCTGTCGATAGTGGAAAATATGCTATCGAGGTCAAAATAGAATTCTGGAAGTTGGAACAGGTTCGTAATGTCATTTTGGATATGTGTGCAAATTTTCATATCAATCGGATGTGTTTTGGATGGTTTCGGCATCCTTGGTGAAATATAGATATTTCAAACTTCATAGGCTTGAATTTGATGTGATTTTGGTGTTTTTGCATTGTTTTTGGTGTTTAAAAGGATCGACTAAGTTTGAATAATGTTATGGGATATGTTGGTAGGTTTGGTTCACGTTCCGGGGGCCTCGGGTGTATTTCGGATGCTCAAACAGGCACTTTTGGTCCTTGGGAGATTGCTGGTTTTCTGGTGTTTTAGCACCAGTGGTTTGTTACTACGATCGCGTGGGTTCATCCGTGATCACGTAGAGTAAGTTGTGGCTACGTGATTTTTGTTAATTGTAATTGTGAATATAGGTGGGTGATCACGTAGTGTGAGCAGTCTTGGTCACTGCATTCGCGTGGATATGTTTGCGTTCGCATAGTAGGACTTGGAGTGGCAGTGAGGTGATGGAATTGCTCTATGTGATCGCATAGAGCTGGTCGCGATCGCATTGTTGTGGGGAGTGGTCTTACGCGATTGCATAGTTTTTTCTGCTACCGCATAGGGTTAGTTTGGTTGGGAAGTATTTTGTTCTTTGTGTTCGCGTGCCTTTTTCCGCGATCGCACAGAGTAAAGTCTAGGCAGAAAGTTTAAATTCTAATTTCGGGGGTTCTTGGCCATAACTCATTTTGCCATTTGAGAGCTTGGGGGAAGGATATTTTGGACGATATTTTCAGTGGGATTCTTGTGGTAAGTGTTCTTCAATCATTTTTGGTTTAATTTCATGAATTTGTCTTGATTTTCACCATGCAATTTGAGGAATTAAGTAGAAAATTTCGGGAAAATGGGAGGAAAAATTTGGAAATTTATTTCGGTGATTTGAGTGGGCAATTGTGGTACGGTTTTGATGTTCATGGTATGTACGGACTCGTGGGAGGATAAGGATTCTTGTGATGTAATTTTTATCGGATTCCGAGATGTGGGCCAGGGGGCCGAATTTGGCAAATTTCGGGAATTGTGCCTAATTCTGATAGTTTTCGATTGGGGTTCTTCTCCCTAGTATATTTTGATGTTATTGATAATTTTTTTATAGATTCAAAGCATCTGGGATCCGATTCGAGGGGCAAGAGCGCCTGAAAATAGTTTTTGGGCTGTTTTGAGGTAAGTAAAGATTCTGACTCTAAACCTGAGGGTATGAAACCGCGGTATTTGATATTGTTTTGGTAAATGAGGTGATGCACATGTTAGATGGCGAGCGTGTGGGCTTGCACCGATAGGAATTGTGACCTGGTCCGTCCCGTAGGGATTATTAAGCCGTGTATTCGATTTCAAACCTCACGACATCATGTATTTTGGAAATTTATACCTTCTTATGGGTTATGAGCCATGTTTGGGGCCTCGTGTCGACCTGTTTAGACCCTGAGAGGTACTTTTGCACTATTCTCATGCCATCCTGATAGAACATCTGTGAACTCGGTTATGTTTACCACTTGTTGTTATTTTCACTGTTATCACACTACTTTAAAACTTTGAGAAGTATTTTGGGTTGAGTCCCGTGAGTTGAGATGAATTGCCCGAGTGGCTTGTGAGGATGACTGAGT
>ML448099.1:16093-41815 GCA_005239535.1 Nicotiana rustica
TTAGATACTTTGGTTACTTAGTGAGTTGGCGTACTCATGTTACTCCCTGCACCTTGTGTGCAGATTAAGGTACCCGGGCAGAGCGATAGTTTAGCTACCCCATTTGGAGCATTATCCGAAGATTGTGAGGTCGATGCTCGGCGTCCGGACCCTACTCTTTCTCCTTCCTACTGTGTCATTTTTACTTTACTTCCCAAATTTGTTGTAGTAGAGGATTTGTAATAGACTGTATCATCTCTTAGATGCTCATGACGGTTAACTCTAGATATTGGGACTGTGCTTAGATGTTCTAATTATTTTTATTGGTTTGAAATGCTTAAGAAACAAACTTATTGTGAAAATTCGGATATTTGATGTATTAAATGGAAAATCATTTTTATGATTATTAGTAAATTGGCTAGCGTAGTATCACGATAGGCTCCATCACGGCCAGTTTAGATTTGGGGTCGTGACAGGTTGGTATCAGAGCACTAGGTTACATAGGACTCACCGGTCATGAGCAGGTTTAGTAGAGTCTTACGGATCGGTACGGAGATGTCTATACATATCTTCGAGAGGCTTCAGAACCCTTAGGAAAATCTCACATTCTCGAATTCTTGTCCTGCGAATCCATTTTGTTCAGCCAAAAGCATAACTCTTGAATTCCTTCCATGTATTCGAATGCACACGTGAGCGCTTGGTATCAGCTATGCACACATGGGCCAGTCTGGAGGACTTGAGGCCGGATTCATTCTGTGGCTTGAGCGCTAAGATTTCGATTGTATGAGCCGTGCATTTGGGACTTATATGTCTGTTGGTGGCCTTATTGAAGGGACTTTGTGACTGGATGTCTATGTGGTAAGTATGATTTGAGGGTGAGATGTGTTCATATTGTTTATTTTGGTAAAAAGGGATGGGCCAGATATGTAGCAAGAACTATTGAGTGTTCGACTTATGTCTTGAGTTGGCACATGGCCTCGAGTCATGAGTGTATGGGAAGACCTCTTATGTTTTTCAGTTGTGGAGTGAAGCGGATCCTTATGTTGTGCTATGAGTTCCTGGTGATGTCTTTTGGCCTGATTATTTCCCCAGTAACGTTCATATATTTGATTAACGGTGTATTCCAACAGTATTAGTACTCCTTTGTTATTGTATTCATTGATGGCACCCTGGCGTATACGCGTAGCCAGGGGTAGCATACTTAGTATTGAGGATGGTATTATAAGGATTCAGGGAGGAGAAGCTCTATGTAAAGTTCTCCTAGTTTGAATTTTGGCTCAGTTCATTAGCATTATTGGGACACGTGGTGTCCAGTGAGGGTATCCATGTGGTCAAACGGGTGTGGGTAGAGCATCCAGAAGCTCAAGATTTCCCTTGACCTCAGCTCTTGTGTTGGTTCTACCATCAACTTCAAGTTCTTATATCACGTATCTCGATGCCTCGAGGTTAGGCGTTGTTTGTGTTTAGATAAAGAAGGGTGTAATGATTGCGTTATAGCTATGATCTTTGGAAGTGTATAGAGAGATATCATGTTTGAGGCTAAGCCGGCAGGGGTATCTCCTGCGGGTTGTCCTAGGGTGTGTGATCCCTATGTTGTTCTGTAGTAAGTTCTCTTCTACCAGTAAATGATATACGTTGTAATTGGAGTTTAGATCGCTTGTGGAAGTTGGCATGACTATTGCAATGGTGAATGCGAGATTTGCAGATGACTTGAGTTGTTAGACGGGTTGTGTTATTATGGGCGTTGTAAGTTATTAGTTATCTTGATCGTTGGCTTTGACCCAAGTGGGGGAGTATTTTAATTATAAGTTGATTACACGATTATGTGTTGAATTGGTTTCAGTTCGAGGTATATTGGTAAATTAGTTAAAACATGCAGATGTGGGCTCTGCGAATGACTCGAGTAATGAAAGTTTCTTCGATATAAGTCGTAATATACTCTATCGGGTAAATGGGTTCTATTGAATGATTGAGTGGTAACTGTGAAAGGTGTAGTGTGTGCAGTGTATGACTTGCTTGTGGCTTCAAGTGAGTGGATTACTCTCCGAGTATGCTAGTGTGCAAACGGGTCAGGTCGATTTTTTCTAATTGGTCGGTGTAATTAAGATTTACGTAGGAGGGTGTCAGGACTTGTGGAATTTCTACATTTTCATGGACTCTACATATTAGTATCAGGAAAGTGAAGGTAATGGCTTTAGATTCGAAGGAAGTCTCTTCAAGGTAAGTATTTTTGAATGAGGTATTTTTGGGGATATTTAAGAGAGCATTCGGCGGCTTATGAGCCTTAGACGTCATGGTTTTGTGCTTGGGTCGTGTGTGGTGAGTCTGTCTTGAGAATTACGGTATTATGGCAAGAAGAAGTATCAATTCGAAGGTAAGTCAGAAGGAACTTGGATAAACAAGGCAGTTGGGTAGTAGGTTGGATCGGCATGGCAAGGGATATGATTAGTTTTTTGGGTGCTTGTGAGGTAATGAGTTTTCACATATGTTTTTTGGAAATGCTCTTGGATTATTTGTGGCCTGCGTAGGTTGGTTGAGTTAGAAGGATTCGGTCCTGACAGTTTGGTGTTGTACAAATGGGATTCAGAGAGTTCCTGTGGTTTCTACCACGGTTAGAGATGTATATTTTCTACCGGCGTGAGATGCAGGTGTTGTATAGTTGTTTTTCTTCTAAATAGGGTCAAATGGGAAGTTCTTGACCTGTTGGGTGGCTTCATGAGGATATATATTCCTGAAGAGTCAATGTGTGGAGTTTAGGGTGCTTTATTGGTATTGTGACGCTCTCTTGTTGAATCGACTGTTGATATTCAAGGTTGCTTGGTAACACGGAAGAATTATAGGGGTATCCCTCGTGTAATGATTTAGTATTAGGGATGCGCTATGTATTCGAGCGGTGGAGTTGAGATCAGATATAGTAATTGGTGCGCTTCGTGACTTCGAGACTGAGAGTTCTCATAAACACGTACTTTGTCGTAGTGAACTATGAAGATGCGAGCAAAGCTAGTCGGATGTTAGTATGTACCATGATTCAGTCATTGTGATCTTTTCGGTGAGCTATCTAGTTCTTATGGGTGACCAGAGTTGATTCAGGGTTATTGGTAGGCCTGTATGATTGTGTGTTCTGCACCGGGTCGAAATTGCTGACTCCAAATTGCTATTGCTGAGGGATGTACCATCCGATTGTCGTTTAGTTTATTCATATTCTGGTGATCTATGAGTTACCCTTTGGTGTTGCGGTTCGTGGTGATTGTTAGTTATATGCACTTACGGTGCGAGTTTATTTGGGCTTTATATTGGGATATGAGTAAGGTAAGTAATTGCTTATTGCAAGGTTGAGATTTACTGGTTATGTTCTTTCTGATTCGTCTGGCATGGTATCGTCCGATTTCCCTATGGTTATGGCAATGCACTTTAAGTACTTCATTTTGGATTTTGAATGGTTATTGATTTTGGGCAAGGTGGCTTGAAATATTTCATGCGGACCAGCATTTGGATGAGATCGCGCAGTGTAGTGGAGTTATGTAGGGGTATGACCTTTGGTATTGGATTCGTGTGTTTTGATTTTTATGATGTGTGCCAGACTTTTAGCATGATGTTCTGATGGTAATTGTTAATGGCAGGACATTCCTCTCATGTGAATCTTTTATATAATTTGATTACATTGGGATGTTGCTATTGAGTGCACAAGTTGCACAGGTTGTGGCTCCAAATTGTATCGATGTGTCATATCATCAGAGTGGTCGTGTTGGATGAGAAGAGGTCATTGGACCTAGAATGAATTTTGTCATAATTGTTTACAGCATAGTTGGAAGGATAAATATCGGGAGTCGGCTTAGAAATCTGATATCTTTCTTGTTTGGGAAGGGGGAGCTTCATGTCTGACTGATCGGATGAATGTTGCTAGTTTCTATGTGTTTCTTTCATCATCGGCAGTATATGAAAGTGTTAGAGTGAGGCATTTATTGATAAGAGGTTATGTACCAGTATTGGGTTGTTCTGAGCAGCTATGGTTATTGGGAGTTATCACTATGGGTGTTTGAGTCATGCGGTATATTACGTGATTTCATCTAGGTGCGTATATGGCTTGATTCAGCATGTTCAAACTTGTTCAGTTTATAGTTGTAGAATTTTGATCTTGTATATTATTTCAGAAGTGGGAATTTGGTTATAAGGTTTATGGGCCAGGATTGGATTTTTAAATTTCAACTGTGTTGTGCTATTGGAGCTATATGGGATAGGGTGATATGGCATCACCCCCGGGTATGTGCATGGCAAGGTTACGTGGCAGTTTGATGGTGTTGGAGAACAACTCTTGGCACGTTCGAGGACGAACGTATTTTTAAGTGGGGGAGGATGTACTGACCCGGCCGGTCATTCCGAGAGTTTAGCCCTGTTTCCCCCGCTTCAGCTTCATTAAATGTGTTTCATCTTCATTACGTTGTGTTCGATTGGTTGGCTCGGGTTCGGAGCGGTTTATGGAGAGAAATGAGACACTTAGTCTCTTATCTTGATTCAATAGTTGGAAAAGTCAACCAGAAGTCGACTTATCGATAAACGACCTCGGAATGTAGACTTAGGAGTGTGTTTGGAATGTGGTTTTGATGTCCGGTGTAAAATAAGGCTTGAATTGGCGAAGGTTAGTTTTTGGCGATTTTCGGTCGGCATTGGAAACTAGGCTATCGAGGTCGGAATGGAATTCCGGAAGTTGGAGCAGGTTCATACATTTTAGATAGGTGTGCAAATTTTCAGATCAATCGGATGTGTTTTTCATGGTTTCGGCATCCTTGGTGAAATTTAGAAATTTCAAAGTTCATAGGCTTGAATTTGATGTAATTTTGGTGTTTTTGCGTTGTTTTTGGTGTTTCGAAGGCTCGACTAAGTTTGAATAATGTTATGGGATATGTTGGTAGGTTTGGTTGAGGTCCCGGGGGCCTCGGGTGTATTTCAGATGCTCAAACGGGCACTTTTGGTCCTTGGGAGATTGCTGGTTTTCTGGTGTTTTAGCAACAGTGGTTTGTTCACTTCGATTGCATGGGTTCATTCACGATCGTGTAGAGTAAGTTGAGGCCAGGATATTTTTGTGAATTTCGACCGAAAATGTAGGTGGTCGATCGCGTAGTTTGAGCAGTCTTGGTCACTGCATTCGCGTGGAGATGTTTGCGTTCGCATAGTAGGACTTGGAGTGGCAGTGAAGTGATGGAATTTCTCTATGCGATCCCATGAAGCTGGTCGCGATCACATTGTTGCGGGAAGTGGTCTTACGTGATCGCATAGTTGTTTCTGCGACCGCATAGGGTTAGTTTGGTTGGGAAGCATTTTGTTCTTCGCGATCGTGTGCCTTTTTCCGCGATCGCACTGAGTAAAGTTTGAGCAGACAGTTTCAGTTCTAATTTCCGGGGTTCTTGGCCATAACCCATTTTGCCATTTGAGAGCTCGGGGGAAGGAGATTTTGGATAAGATTTTGAGTGGGATTCTTGTGGTAAGTGTTCTTCACTTATTTTTGGTTCAATTTCATGAATTTGTCTTGATTTTCACCATGCAATTTGAGGAATTAAGTAGAAAATTTGGGGAAAATTGGAGGAAAAATTTGGAAATTTCTTTTGGTGATTTGAGTGGGAAATTGTGGTCCGATTTTGATGTTCTTGGTATGTACGGACTCGTGGGAGGATAAGGATTCTTGTGATGTAATTTTTATCGGATTCTGAGATGTGGGCCCGGGGGCCGGATTTTGCAAATTTTGGGAATTGTGCCTAATTTTGATAGTTTTCGATTGGGGTTCGTCTCCCTAGCATATTTTGATGTTATTGATCTTTTCTATGATAGACTAGGAGCATTTAGGAGCTGATTCAAGGGACAAGAGCACCGCAGAATAGTTTTTGGGCTGTTTTGAGGTTAGTAACGATTGTAACTCTAAACCTGAGGGTATGAAACCCCGTTATTGCATATTGTTTTGGTAAATGAGTTGACGCACATGCTAGGTGACGAGCGTGAGGGCGTGCAGCGATAGGGATTGTGACCTGGTCCGTCCCGTAGCGACATCCTGTATTTTGGAAAGTTATACTTGTTTATGGGTTGTGACCCATATTTGGGGCCTCGTGCTGACTTGTTTAAACCCTCATAGGTACTTTTGCACTATTCTCACACCATCCTGATAGAACATCTGTGAACTCAGTTATGTTTGCCACTTGTTGTTATTTTCAATGTTATCACACTGTTTTGAAACTCTGAGAATTATTTTGCGCTGAGTCCCTTGAGTTGAGATGAATTGCCTGAGTGGTTTGTGAGGATCACTTAGTGAGGCCGAGAGCCGAGTATGTGAGGATAGTTATGGATTGGGCTACACACCGCAACAATATATATGTTATATATTACATATGGACTGGGTTGCACGCCGCAGCAATATACATTATGTATGGGTCGGGCTGCACGCCAAAGCAATATATATATATGATCGGGCTGCACGCCGCAGTAATATAGAGCTTGGGTTTAAGGAGCCCCTCCAGGAGTCTGTACACCCCCAGTGAGCACAATTGACCATTATATGGATCGGGCTGTACGCCGCAGCGTATGTTATATGGATCGGGCTGCACGCCGCAGCAATATACATTATATATGGATCGGGTTGCGCGTCGCAGCAGTTGTTATATGGTACCCGATGAGTGAGAGTGCTGAGTGTGAGAATTGACTTATGAGAGCAGAGTCACGAGTGACTAAGAGGCTTGCCCGAGTGGCTTTATTTGTGAGCGATACTGTGCCCAAGTGGCGGATATTTTTTATGAAACTATTGTTTTCACTATTCTTTACACTAAGCCCTTTGATAAATGTTGACTAATGTTTCATACAAGTTTAAAAAGGGAAAACTGGAGTTTTGTAAAATCATTGGTGAATGTGGACTCTTGACTTGATCTATTACGTTTACTGGTACTTATTTTTATGAAACTATAAAGTTTAAATGCTCGTCACAGCACTCATGTTTTTAGATACTTTGGTTACTTACTGAGTTGGCGTACTCATGTTACTCCCTGTACCTTGTGTGCAGATTCAGGTACCGGGGCAGAGCGATAGTTGAGCTACCCCATTTGGAGCATTGTTCGGAGATTGTGAGGTGGTTGCTCGGCGTTCGCAACCTACTCTTTCTCCTTCCTACTCTGTCATTTTTACTTTACTTCCCAAAATTGTTGTAGTAGAGGATTTGTATTAGACTGTATCATCTCTTAGATGCTCATGACGGTTGAATCAAGATGTTGGGACTGTTCTTAGATGTTCTAATAATTTTTATTGGTTTGAAATGCTTAAGAAATAGAATTATTATGAAAATTCGGATATTTGATGTATTATATGGAAAATTATTTTTATTATTTTCAGTAAATTGGCTAGCCTAGTATCACGATAGGCGCCATCACTAACATTTTAGATTTTGGGTCGTGACAATGAGGCTCAAGGGAATATTCCCTAGAGTGATCTACAACTCAAAATGATAATCACCATGGAAATGAGCAAACACCTCCTCCTAACAACACCGCAACTGTGGAAAATCCACAATCCGGACTAGCAAACTCAGGAAGTAGAGGCACTCCAAATGAGTCCCTCGAAGGAAGACCAGGAATCACCAGTAATCCAGAATTACAGTCTTTATTACTAACCTTATAGAAACAGGTGAAGGAACAAAACGACTGAATCGAGCAAATTCCTAGAGTATCACATGTTATCAAAGGCATTGACGTTGCTAGATATTCTCAACAACCTTGGAAGCCAAATGCAGCACCCTTGCCTATTCCCAAGAAATTCAAAATGCCTGACATTCCCAAGTATGACGAGACAATTGATCCACGTTATCATGTAACTGCTTTTACTACATGAGTAAAGGGCAACGATCTGACTAAACAAGAAATTGAATCAGTACTAGTCAAGAAGTTCGGAGAGACACTCACCAAAGGAACACTAACATGGTATTCTCTTTTACCCGAAAATTTTATTAACTCTTTTTTTGAGCTTGCAGATTCTTTTATAAAAGAACATTGTGGTGCACAAAAAATCGAAAAAAAAGAATGAAAGACACAGTCAAGATAAAACAAGGAGAAGCGGAGTTGCTCCGAGAATTTGTAGAAAGGTTTCAACGAGAAAGAATGCTGCTACCAAGGGTACCTGACAATTGGGCAGCAATAGTTTTTGCAAACAACTTAAATGACAGAAGCTCAGAAGCCACGAGAAGACTCAAGGAAAGCTTGAGAGAATTCCCAGCTACGACATGGAACGATGTCTATAACAGGTACAGTGCCAAGCTACGAATAGAATAAGACACCATTGCTGAATCAAAAGCTGAAGATCGAGCTAGTTCTAGACCCTCCGAACCAGAAAGGAGAACAGGTACGATCCATATATGTGACCTTTAGGACGAGAATCTCATTCCAGGTATGAAAACATACGGTCGGAATATAAACCGTCAAATAGAGATACGAACTCACCCTCCTCAATATCTAGAAAAGATCGGGACGAACGGAACAGAGGTAATGCAAGAGTCGGAGACTACAACATCAATGTAAGTACTTCTGAATTAATTATCGTACTGAGAAACATGGGTGATAAAGTTCGATGTCCCAAAGAAATGAGATCGAATCCAAACAGAAGGAATCCAGACTTTTTGTGTGAATTCCATAACGATCATGGACACAGAACATGAGATTGCAGATTGTTGCAAGGTGAGGTAGAACAATTATTAAAATAGGGCTATCTAACAGAATTGTTTAGTGAAAAAGGCAAACAGGCATATATGAAGAACATGCAAGAGCCCCCGAAACAACCATCTCCAAAGAGAACAGTGGATGTGATACACGGAGAAGAGGAGGTGAACGGAGTAGTCTGCAAAAGAACAACAAAATTCACAATTACACACGGAAAGCGGATTCGTGAAGACATGGAAGCAAACAATATAATGTTCGACAATGCAGATGGCAACGGATTGCTGCTTCCTCATAACGACGGTCTGGTAATATCTCTACTCATACATGACACTAATGTAAAAAGAGTATTGATTGATCCAGGTAGCTCAGTCAACATCATTTTGTTGAGAGTTGTGGAAGAAATGCTAATGGAGGATCAAGTAATCCCAAAAGCACGAGCCTTGTCTGGGTTCGACAACTCTACGGACATAACAAAAGGAGAAATTGATCTTAGTACCTATGCAGAAAGAGTAATCAAAAATACGAAATTTCAAGTCATTGACACCGATATGGCTTACAACGTAATCATGGAGAGACCATGGATCCATGACATGGAAGAAATACCGTCTACTTTACACCAAGTAATAAAATTCCCTTCCAAATGGGGAATTCAACAAATTCAAGGTGATCAGCAAACCTCAAGGAATATAAATTCAGTAGTACACTCAAACAAAAAAGAGGTAGCGAAAGAGTCAAAAAACGGGGGAATCGCCCAATTAGGTACAGAAGACGAAATTGGAACCCAAATAGGTACGGAAGAAGGAAGCCACGAGAAGGTGAACAAAATCACCACAGAGGCAACATCAACACATACAGACATAGATTCTAGACCCGATGTCATTCAGGAGCCAGCAGAAGACGAGCATATTAAAACAACTATTGAGGAGCTCAAAGCTATCCCACTGTTTGAGCAGGAGCCTAAGGAAAAAGTTCATATAGGCACGAGGCTAAGCCCCGCAAGAAGAGGTAAGTTAATTGAATATTTAAAACCTAACTTAGATTGTTTCGCTTGGTCCCATTCAGATATGACAAGTATACCTCCGGAAGTGATGACTCATAAACTAAATGAATATCCATCCTTCGTGCCTCTGAAGAAAAAGAAAAGAAAGCAAGGACCATTAAAGAACCAAGTGATCGATGAAGAGGTACAAAAACTTTTGAAAATTGGTTCAATACGCAAGGTAAAATATCCTAATTGGTTAGCTAATACTGTATAGCAAAAAGTTCATATAGGCACGAGGCTAAGCCCCGCAAGAAGAGGTAAGTTAATTGAATATTCAAAAGCAAAATCAGA
Source organism: Nicotiana rustica (assembly GCA_005239535.1). Classification (NCBI taxonomy): domain Eukaryota; kingdom Viridiplantae; phylum Streptophyta; class Magnoliopsida; order Solanales; family Solanaceae; genus Nicotiana; species Nicotiana rustica. Next base: position 26,087 of record ML448099.1, read on the forward strand.
TTGTTTCTCTTGGTCTCATTCAGATATGACAGGTATACCTCCGGAAGTGATGACTCATAAACTAAATGAAGATTCATCATTCGTGTCTGTCAAACAAAAGAAAAGAAAGCAAGGACCATTCAAGAACCAAGTGATCGATGAAGAGTTTATTAATTTTTGAGCTTTCTAGATGCATATTCTGGTTATAATCAGATAAAAATGGATCCCTCAGACGAGGAAAAAACTTCCTTTATTACGAACAGGGGGACTTATTGTTACAAAGTCATGTCTTTTGGCCTGAAAATGTTGGAGTCACATATCAAAGGGTAGTGACCAAGATGTTCCAGGAACATCTGGGGAAAACAATGGAAGTATACATTGATGACATGCTGGTAAAATCAACTCAAGCAGAAGATCATTTCCATCATCTTTCAATCACCTTCGAAATCTTGCGCAAGTATAACATTAAACTAAATCCAGAAAAATGCGCCTTTAGCGTTAGAATCAAGTAAGTTTTTGGGTTTCCTTATATCAAATAGGGGTATAGAAGTAAACCCCGCTCATATTAAAGCTATTTATGAAATACCTGATATACTTACGAGCAAAAAAGAAGTTCAAAAACTAACAGGAAGAATTGCAGCCTTAGGAAGATTTATCTCCAGGTCTTCGGAGAAGAGTTTTAGATTCTTTTTAGTTCTAAAAAGCAGAATCAGTTCGAATGGACTGAAGAATGTTAAGAGGCTCTCAAAGATCTGAAGGACTATCTATCAAAACCCCCATTGTTGTCTAAACCAAAAGAGGGGGAGAGGTTGTATGTCTATCTTGTCGTAGAAAAAATTGTCGTAAGTGTAGTAATGGTAAGAGAAGACAGAGGAAATCCATCTCTGATTTATTATGTAAGCAAGTCTTTATTAGATACTGAAACTAGATATCCTCATCTAGGAAAATAAGCCTTAGCTCTCATGGCATCTAGAAAGTTGAGACCATACTTTCAATGTCACCCAATCACTGTTGTGACCTCGTATCCACTAAGAAATATTTTGCATAAACAAGAGTTATCAGGATTATTAGCTAAATAGGCAATAGAATTAAGCGAACATGACATAATATATCAGCCTAGGACTGCAATAAAGTCTCAGATTTTAGTTGATTTCGTCGCTAATTTTTATACTGGCATAATCCCTGAAGTGGAAAAAGAGTTACAATTCTTCAATAGGGCTAACCCAGGAATTTGGACCCTATTTACTAACGACTCTTCTAACATTAAAGGATCCAGCTTGGGGATTGTTTTAATATCACATACGGATGAAATATACGACAAGACATTAAATGTTATCCCATAACTAACAATGACGCAGAGTATGAAGGTGTCATTGCAGGGCTTGAACTTGCACGAGAACTCTTAATTAAGCAAATCGTGATCAAAAGTGACTCTCAACTGGTGGTAAACAAGATGCAGGGGACTTATACCGCAAGAGAGGCTCAGATGCAACAATATCTGGAAAAGGCACAAGACCTAGCAAGGCAATTCCAGTCTTGGAAAGTTACGCAAATACCCAGAGAGGAAAATGCAAAAGCGGATGCATTAGCTAACCTCGCAGCAGTTGCCGATGTACAAATAAAGACAATGCACTTATCATATACCTATTACTTTCAGCAATCGACCAAGACAAAAATGAGGAAACATTTAAAAATTTAACGTGGTATTGGAGAAACGAAATTGTAAACCTTTTGCATAACGGTATTGTGCCTAAAGATAGAAAAGCAGCTCAAGCACTTCACTGGAAAGCTTAACGGTACTGCCTAGTTGGTGAAACTTTATACCGTAAAATGTTTGGAGGTCCCTTAGCAAATTTCCTTGGACCCAATCAAATGGAATACGTGATGAAGGAAGTACACGAAGGACACTATGGAAACCATGCAGGAGCCAGATCCTTAGTCAAAACCCTGATTAGAGCAGGGTACTATTGGCCCAAAATGGAGGAATATGATGAGAGCTTCATAGCTAAATGCGACAAATGTCAGCGATATACCATATGCACCGGCCAGCAGAATTACTCCACCCAGTGGTGACACCATGGCCATTCATGAAATGGGGCATGGATATAGTGGGACCCCTTCCCCCATCTAAAGGAAAGGTACAATTCTTACTCGTATTAACTAATTATTTCACAAAATGGGTGGAGGCAGATGCTTTTAAACAGGTGCGAGAGAAAGTAAGTGAAAAGCTTTATATGGCGACACATAATATGTCGCTTTGGAATACCAAAGGAGATTGTATGTGACAATGGCCCATAATTCATTGGCTTACAAATCACAGAATTCTTCGAAAGCTGGAAAATCAAGCGAATCACTTCATCACCATATCACCTCATGGCTAATGGGCAAGTCGAGTCAACAAACAAAGTCATTGTCAATAACTTAAAGAAACGGTTGGAAAAAGCCAAGGGAAACTGGTCTGACGAGCTACCGGCGGTATTATGGGCTTACTGAACCACTGCAAAAGTAGCTACGGGAGAAACTCTATTCGTGCTTGTCTACGGTACAGAAGCATTAATACCAGTGGAAATCGGCGAACCAAGCACGAGATTCAAAACGGCAACGGAAGAAATAAACAACGACGAGTTAAGGACAAATCTGGATTTGCTCGAGCAAACGTGAGAAGCTGCATTAATACATATGGCGGCCCAAAAACAAATTATAAAGCGATATTACAACAGAAAAGCTCACCTCCGATATTTCAAAATTGGGGACTTCGTCCTTAAAAAAGTCTTCCAATCAACAAAGGAAGTTGGTGCAGGAAAGCTAAACCCAAAGTAGGAAGGGCCCTACAAAGTCCGTGGCATTGCTGGAAAAGGCGCTTACGAGCTGGAAACTATGGACGGCAGAATCTTACCAACCAGTTGGAATGTTGTTCATTTGAAAAAGTATTACTTCTGAACTAAAGGGAATACCCCCGGACAGGTATCATTACGTTCGAGTTTACTTTTGTACAGTTAAAGTTATACTAACCATTTTAGATGATAGGAAAAAAACCAACCCATCACCAGATGATGATATTAGACCTGCATAGACACGAGGAAGTAACTGAATTCCCGGTCTGGGTTACAACTTTCTGTTGGACGTTTTTAAAGGTTTAATCAGTCATCATCTAAACTATATACCTTCGAGTCCCGTATGTTTTTCCTTTTCAGGAAAAGGACCACAAGAAAGGAATAGTCAAGTGCTCGAGATTTCATTCTTCAAAGATCAAACACTTGGGGGAATATACAGTATGGAAGGAAAAGAAGAAGCAAAGAAGACTATCAAAAATTTAATGCTCAAGCCTGAAGATCCATCTTCCCAACAAGTCAAGTACTATGAGAAAAATCAAAGAGCCAAAGAGAAAAAACACAAAGCCTGATTCAAAAACCTTCAAAAAACATATTCATAAATGTAAACGAATGTTTAGGTTAAGGGCAAAATATTAGATACGGATAAAAATGCATATTCTTGTATTCATTCAAAATTTGTTGTAAATAAAAACAGTTAGGGATGAGAAAAGCATTATCCTTGTATTTATTCAAAAACTGTTGTAAACAAAAACAGTTACAGATAAAAATTCATACCCATATATTTATTCAAAAAACTGTTATAAATGAAAACAGTTATACCCTTGTAATAATTCGAAAAAGCTGTTACAAAAGAAAAATAGTTACGAGTACAAGTTTATATCAAATATGTTGTGAGAAAAACAGGTTCAAAGGAGTTATGGACGATACACAAACACATGTAAGATGTTGCGAAAGTTCGAAACAATACAAAGAATTTCTTAAAAAACATTGTCAAAGAAAAACATGGGAAATTCCTTTCTCTCTTTTGTACATTTACACCATTATGCAGTTGAGACGTCTTCTTCATTAAGTGTCGATCAAAAAAGGGCCCTCTTTTATAAATCGTGCCTCTTACGAAAAGGTACGAAAAATCTAAGCATTTTTTAAAATGCAAAATCAAATACTCAGAGGTAAACCAAAAACCTAAAAAGGAAAGCATGCAAAGATTTAAGAGTGAAAACAAAAACTCAAAGGAATCGAAAGTCATGACGATACTACTATTAATATATAGTGGCAAGAAACTAAGTATTAACTTAGTCTAAGCCTAAACTGTTTATACAAAGGACCGAACTTTACCCACAATAGGACCGGGGGTAACCATCAATTGTTCCAAATAAAAATAAAAAAAAGGGACCAAGTTCCATAAACTCTTTCACTAGATGGGGGGTTATCTTCACTGGCAGGAGGAGCGGCTTGAGATGGCGAGGCTTGTGCAGCAGCTTCATCAGGGACCTCAACTTCAGGTGATGAGAAATTCTGACTCTGCCGAGACTTTTCAATCGTCTCTTTGGTTTTGACAATTTCGGCTTCCACGTCAAAATTCTCTTGGCCCATTTCCGTCAATGTGTCAAGTTGGGAATTCAAATAAGCCCAACTAACATCGACAGCTGCTTTGTCCTCAAGGGCCTCGTAGTCTTTCTCCCATTGTTCAACTTCGGCTATTAGCTCATCCTCTCAGCCACGGCAGCATCACGAGAAGCCTGCAAAGGGGCAAGGGATCTTTCTAGAAACTGGACCTTATCCGAAGATTTATGGATGTCTTCTTGGGTCTGGGTGAGCAATTGTACAAGTTCACCAGAGTATGCCTCCTTCTGATCCAACAAAGCCTTCAGGCTCCTAATCTCTTCGGTGGCATGGGAAAGTTGTTGCGCAAAGGAAGAATCCAAGATGCTTTTATCCTTACCTGCATGATTTGAAAACGCCTTCTCTATGGCTAGTTCCACTGCAGTAACTCTAATTTGCTATTCCAAGGTACATTTCTCCTCCTCCATTGCCTCCATATCAAGTTGTAGACTCTCGTAATGCTCCTTCCAATTGTCAGCCTCGGTATGGAAGTCATTTGCTGATTGCTCCATTTGAACGACTCTCTTCATCAATTTTGTGTCTATAAGATTGATCTGCATAAAATGAAAAGTTAGATACGGTAAAAGAATGTATAATACATACATATGAAGAAGGAACAAGTTTTACCTTTAAGGATGAGTGCACAATCTCGTTCATCCAAGTTAAGGAGCTATGACTTTCCAGCTTAGATTTCTCAACCGGGCCTATCAAGGGCTTTAACCATACATCAGTCTGGCCTGACTTTTTCAAGAGGCTTCATCCCACAGGAACCTCTATCGTAACATGATTCATCACCCCCCTACTGGAAGACCCTACTTCAACAGCATAAGGCACGAAAGTGGGGGCGGGTGAAGGAGTCACGGGCGGAGTTGGTTGAGGAGCAGAAACATCAATAGGAGAAATAAATGAAAGTTTCGCAGGAGCAAACGGAGGGACAATAGCAAGAGGAGCTTCTTCAAAAACTGTACCAAAACCTAGCTGGATCAGGTGATCAATGGACTGACGAACTACAGAGGGAGTTGCATCTTCAGGAGCGGAAGGCTATGATTCAGGTACGGGAGGATCAACAACGGGCACAGATTCATCATCAGAGACAACCCTCCTTCTGCGTGACCTATGAATCAGTGAACCCTCCTCTTGTTCCTCTTCATCCCCCAAGGTCGGGGACCCACTTGCCTTCCTTTTCGACGAGGAGGAGCTAACAATGATTTCCTGAGCCTTAGCCATGGACAGCTTTGATGTGGATGAAGTAAAAAAGAAAAACCCTCACTTACCATGGGTTTTCACCTTCCAACCAAACCTCGAAGAGAGGTACTTCCAAGAATACTCTTCTAAAGGAGCGATTAACAAAAGTTTTTCTACCCAATCACGGAAACCGGAGACATTCTCGACAGTTCCCATGGTTGCTGCAAAAGGAAAAGAAACAGTCACGATATTGATAGTTTATCGAAAACAAAAAAGAAAAGGAAAGTGAGCAAAATTGTACTCACGTGCAAAATTCCACTTCTCAGGGAAGCGGAGATTTTCTTCACCTACTAAACCCACAGTGGGGACAGCAACATACCGAACATACCAACCTCTATCTTTGCCATCATCCGGAATAACTAACACTCTTGTACTCCTAGCCACTAGAGTAAAAACTCTTTGGCGCAATAGCATCGAGGAATAGAGGTGAATAAGATGATGGAAGGTAAAGGGGACAAAAGATAAATTGGCCAAATACGTAAGGCACGCAACCACTCTCCAAACAAGAGGACCGACTTGTCCCAAGAAAACATTGAAGAATCGACAAAATTCAATGATAAACGGGTCGACGAGAGGCATGAATCCTAATGTGAAGGGATAAGTATAAACATAAGAATACCCAGTCCTATAAGAGATTATTCTTTGGTTATCATTAGGAACAACAATAGGAAAATCATACTTCCAACAACAGTCCCTGCGTAGGAGTGACACTAAGCCCTCTGTTATTTGGGTAGGATAAAGATCAGCACTATCATATGATGACATGGAAGAAAGCTGCTCACTCATGGCCTCACTATCCTTGGCAAAAGAATACTCGGCAGGAACAATCTCATCGACTCTCGGCTCACGCGGTGGTCAATTGTGTTCTCTACTCTTTGATGAAAATCTAGAAGCCCTAGTCCTCGAAGAAGACAAACAAACAGTAGACCTAGAAGATGACGGAGGAGTAGTATGGGAAGAAGAACTCCTGGAAGGTGTAGAACTTAAGCTCCTAAGTATACCCCCCCCCTCCTACTCCGTGTTGGAGCAGAAGAAGGACTCAATTCATCCACAATAATGACCTTTTTGGATTGTTGGCTTGAAGTTATGAGGATAAAGAATTTACAAATAAAGAAAGAAGGTTAGAAGTTTTTCGTGAAAGTAAACAAAGGAAAAAGGGTATTTATACTCATAAGAGACCGTCAAAAAATGGAAAAGTTAGTGATGTGAAAGTCATCATTGAAGTTGTCACTTCGTGACTGATGCAGCCACAAAAATCCCTAAAAGGCACTGAATAATTGCAGAATAAATCTGGGAATGCCACGTGGCACGTGCATTAAATGGAAGTGACAAGAAACACATACATTCAGTGATGGATGCGATGGTACGAGTGAAGCGGCGGAAAAATATTCCCGCCATAAATGAGTATCCACTTACCAAATATTTAATCGATAAATAAATGGTAAGTGGGGGGACTATATGTATTGGTTTAAATAGGCTTCACATGTGTACTAATTATGATGACAAAGAAATCCATATGGAGAAATGAAAACATGACAACTGGACGATACTTTACGAAAAGGTACAAGGCAAAGAGGAACGGAACGACATACCCATGAGGTAATTAGATGCGGGAATCTCAATCTAATTGAGGAGATGAAGAAACATGGTCAGAATGAATCAAGGCAGAATAAAGGGAAGATTCAAAGATCTTTCATCAAAGAGTCAAACATTACATAATCTTCAAGCAATGATTACGATTAATCATTGCAATGTTACATTAATGCTATTATTAGTCATTAATGCTCAGTCACTGAAAAGAGTATACGTTATATTAAGAAATTCCCTATAAAAGGGAGTAAAATATAACTTGTAAAGACACGTTTGAACCATTATTGAAATATATTTACTTTTTATGCATCTTTCTGCTTTCTCTTTACGAATTTACTTACAATTATTAGCATATTCTTTGGTTAACAGAAACCAGTATTCTTCTTAAAATAGCTTTGGCAGAGAATCTAATTCTTTGGTTAACAACAGGACTGGGCAAGAATGAAAAAATCCGTATGAAGTTGTTCATGCAAAGTCTCACCAGAGATTCTTTATCATGGGTAGATTCAGGTTCGACACAAAAAAATGCGCCAGACGTTTTCTATTTCTAGAACCTCAAGAAGAAGCCAACAGAACCCTTCCCTAAGTATGCTACTAGCTGGAGATTAGAGGCCGCCAAAGTGAGGTCACCACTAGAGGAGGAACAAATGAACAAATTCTTTGTCAAAGCTCAGGATCCACAGTAATATGAAAGATTGATGGTTATAGAGAATCATAAGTTCTCCGACATCATCAATTTAGGAGAACGAATAGAAGAGGGAATCAAGAATGGTATGGTGATTGATTTTGAGGCGTTGTAAGCCTGAATAAAGCCCTACAATCTAGGGGCATTTCGAAAAAGAAGGAAATGGGTGCCGTGATGGTAGCCCAGTGCCCTAAGTCTCCCCTTACCTATCAAACACCTCCACCAACATATCAACCCTCACCACTAAAATACCATTACCCCACTACCACATACCATACCTACAATACCTATCCTGCATATTACCATTCATCTCCTCTCACCTGCCAAAACTACCCACAACCCCGACCAAACTTTGACTGTAAAATTCCTAGACAATACACCCTTATTGTCGTACCTATAGCCCAACTATATGAGGGATTGAAGGTCGTTGGTTATGTCATTCCCATTCCTACATCTGCTATTAAAAATCCTTCTCAGTGGGTCAACCCCAACAAGATTTGGGACTACCATTCGAGAATGAAGGGACATACTATTAAGGAATGCCGCATGTTGAAAGAAAAAATCAAGACACTGATCAAAACCAAGGTTATACAAGAACAGGAGTTCCCGTTGAATCTCTGTAATAACCCTATTCCCGATCACAGTGGTGAGGGGGTGAATGTGATAGAAATTGATTAAGAATGGGACCGGGAAGGATCCATTGGGCTTATCCGAGAGGGAGTTGCTCCGAAAATATCTCATGTCATCCTCTCGCAGATGATGGTGTAGACCAAGGCACCGTTCAAGATCGTGGTTGCTACACCCTTCACTGTGATGGTATCTCCTTCGCCATCCTACAAGTCTGATGCTATTCCATGAGGTTTTGTAGCGAAGTCATGGAGAAAAGGAAAAACCAAGATGGAAGAGACTGGTGCTGCACAGGGAATGACCAGAGCCGACAGGGTTTACAGGTTGGAAATTCATGGAGGAACGAGTAAAGAGACCGAATCGAAACCACCTATTGTGGAGACAAGTACTGATGATTTTTGGAGGAAGGTGCAGGCAAGGGAGTACACTGTTGTTGAAAACCTAAACAAGACTCCCACCCAAATATTCATCTTGTCATTGTTGCAAAATTCATATGCGCACAAGAATGCCTTGATGGAGGTGTTAACCGAACCTTAATTACCTATCGGTATCACTAGTGGAGAGATGGAAAACATGGTAGGATATGTATTAGAGATTCACATGATCACTTTCTATGAAGAGGAGCTGCCACTAGAAGGATTGAGTCATAACAAAGCGTTGTACACTGTGCAATATGAAGATAAGTTCATTGCTAGGGTTCTGATCGACGGGGATTTCAGTCAGAACATATGCCCACTAACTACTCTAAAAAGATTAGGCATAAGTATGCATGAAATACAGATGGGAAGCATGTACGTGAAAGCGTTCGGCATGTATTAAAGTGATACTATCGGAGAGATTAACCTGATCTGAAGATAGGACCAACCTGGTTCCATGTCGAATTACAGGTGTTGGTATCCACTACCTATAACCTGTTGTTGGGAAGACCATGGTTACACACGGCTGGGAAATCTTTCTACATTCCTTTTTACCATGATTATTACATATCTTGTTTAATCTATGACTGTGACATGTAATGAGACAACGCAACATGATGATAGTGATTCAGAAGATTGTTAAAATGATGTAATACTTGAGGAAAGTGTCAAAGAAAGGGATAATTTTGAGAACATAACAAAGTCCAACTTTGAGGAAACTAAGGCGGTTAACCTAGAGGATTCTGAAAAAGTCAAATAAACTCGCATTAGCATTCATCTATCACCGTCAAAGAAGGAAGAGTACATCAGGTTTCTAAAGGAAGATGAGGATATTTTTGCATGGTCCTATGATGACATGACATGATTGAGAACATCCATAGTATCTCACAAACTACCTACTAATCCCATGTGTCCCACAGTTAAGGAGACGAAAAATTCAAGCGAGACATGAGGTTGAAGATAAAAGAGGAGGTTATCAAAGAAATTAAAGCCAAGGTCCTTCGAGGTGGTCGAGTACCCAACCTGGCTAGCCAAGATTGTGCCGATATGAAAGAAGGATGGGAAGGTTAGAATATGTGTCAACTACCGAGATCTGAACCGAGCAAGTCCTAAGGATGATTTTGTGCCACCCAACATACACATACCGATTGATAATTGTCCCATGCATGAACTCCAATCCTTTGTGGATTGCTTCACAGGATACCACCAGATTTGGATGGACGAAGAGGATGCAGAAAAGACATCCTTCATCACGCCATGGGGAATATATTGCTACAAGATGATACCATTTGGTTTGAAGAATTCCGGGGAAACCTATACGAGGGCCATGACTACTCTCTTCCACGATATGATACACAAGGAAGTAGAGGTGTATGATGATGATGTCATCATCAAGTCCAAGAGGAGCTCGGATCACATAGCAGACCTGAGAAAGTTTTTTGACCGACTATGAAAGTACAACATAAAGTTGAATCAGACAAAATGTTCTTTCAAAGTCCCTGCTAGAAAGTTTTTGGGTTTTATCGTCAGCCGACGCGACATCGAGTTGGACCTGTCAAAGATCAATTCTACTCAGGACCTGCCATCGCCAAAGAACAAGAAGGATGGAATGAGATTTCTAATATGCCTCAATTAAATCATCCGCTTTATAGCACAGTCAATGGTAATATGTGAGCCAATCTTCAAAATACTGAGGAAAGATGTTGCGACAAGTTGGACTGAAGAGTGTCAAAAGGCTTTAGATAAAATCAAGGTGTACCTGTCCAAGCCACCTGTGTTGGTCCCACCGGAGCCCGGGAGACCTTTACTTTTGTACCTATCCATGTTGAATGGAGCTTTGGTGGTGTCTAGGGGCCACATGACGGGACTGGAAGGAAAGAAAAGCAATATAATATTTTCATAAGAAGTTCACACCTTACGAAGCTCGGTACTCTTTGTTGGAACGACTAGTTGTGCCTTAAGATGGATAGCCCAGATTGAGATATTACTTCTGCACATACACCACATGCCTCATATCAATAATGGATCCACTAAAATACATCTTCCAGAAGCCTATGCCTATGGGAAATTAAGCAAATGGAAAATACAATTAAGTGAGCTTGACACCTTCTACGTGACTCAGAAGGCAGTCAAGGGGCAAGAATTAACTGATCACCTGGAAGAAAACCCCGTGGACAAAGGAAACGAACCATTGAAGATGTATTTTCCGGATGAGGAAGTGTCGTTTATAGGAGAGACATTGTTGAAGCATATGATGGTTGGAAGATGTTTTTTGATGGAGATGCAAACTTCAAAGGGGTGGGCATCTGAGCTGTTTCAGTATAAGAAATCGATCAACATTATCCAATATCCACCAAGCTCAGGTTCTCGTGCACCAACAATATGGCAGAATATGAGGCTTGCATTTTGGGACTCATATTGGCTATCAACATGAATATTCAGGAATTGTTGGTAATCGGAGATTCATATTTTCTAGTACATCAGGTACTCGGAGAATGGGCCACCAAAAACACCAAGATATTGACATACATACACTGTGTACAAGACATGATCAAGAGGTTCACAAATATAGAGTTCAAACATGTTCTGAGAGTTCAGAACGAGTTCGCGGATATGTTGGCTACCTTGTCTTCCATGATACAACATCCTGAGAAGAACTCTATTGATCCAATCCCAATAGAAATCTGTAAGTAGCAAGCCTATTATGCCCATGCTAAAGAAGAGCTTGATGGAAATCCATGTTTTCACGATACCAAGGAGTATTTGGAGATATTAGAATATCCCAAAAATGCTATGCATACCCAGGAGCACAGGCTTCCGAGACTAGCCAACCACTTCTTCCAAAGCGGAGGAAGTATGTATTGAAGAACTCCCGACATGGTCTGCTATGATATGTTGATACTAAGGAGGCATCTATGTTGCTTGAAAAGACACATGTTGGAACCTGCGGACTTCACATGAATGGGTTTGTTCTAGCCAAGAAGATATTAAAGGCAGGGTATTTCTGGATGACTATGGAGACAGACTGTATCAAATATGTACAGAAGTGTCACCAATGTCATGTGCATGGTGTATGATACGGGTACCACCCAATGAACTCAATGTAACAAGTTCACCCTGGCCATTCTCCGCCTGGGGCATGGATTTCATCGGACCGATTGAACTCACTGCTTCCAACAGACACTGATTCATTTTGGTGGCCATAGACTACTTCAAAAATGGGTCGAAGCCGCTTCCATAAAGCTGTGGCTAAGAAGGTTGTAGCTGACTTTTTTCGCGATCGTATTGTTTGCGGATTCGGAGTATCTGAATCAATCAGTGCAGACAATGCTTCCAATCTCAACAGTGATCTAATAAAATCCATGTGTGAAACATTCAAAATCAAGCACCGGAATACTACAACATATAGGCCACAAATGAATGGAGTCATTGTAGCCATCAACAAGAATATGAAAAAGATACTAAGGAAGATGGTGGAAATCTACAAGAAATGTCATGAAAACCTATTGTTCTCTACTCGAGTATCTCACCACGGTCCGCACATTAACTGGGGAAACTCCATATTTACCGGTCTATGGTACTGAAGATAACATACCCACTGGGGTGGAAATTCCTTCCTTGAGAATCATACAAGAGGCCAAGCTTAGCGATGAATAATGAATATAGAGACGTTAGGAACAATTGGATCTCATTGACGGTAAAAGGATGAATGCGGTGTGTCATGGTCAACTCCACCAGAATAGAATGGCAAGGCCTTTTAGCAATAAGGTTAGACCAAGGAAATTCACACCGGTGCAATTGGTGTTGAAGCGTATCTTTTCGCACCAGAATGAAGCAAAAGGAAAATTCTCACCTAGCTTTCAAGGTCCGTACATGGTTCACCGAGTACTGATAGGAGGAGCGCTCATACTTGTAGAGATGGACGGGGAGATATGGTCTAAACCTATCTATTCAAACGCCTTCAAGAGATATTGCATTTGAGAATGTACTTACACTTTCTTTTGATGTAACATGAACTACGCTTCACTTGATTCCCGTTTAAGAGGGGACATATAGGCAGCCCTATGGGTTCGGTCACATTATAATAAGATCTTCATTCCCCTCTATGATTAAAAATTGAGGCAATATTTGGAGTTTTCGTCAACCTCATTACGTCAAGTATCGCTAAGAAGATTATCGTCGGAAGTATGCATTAAACTGGGGCAGAATTTTGAGGGTGTCCTCAAAATTTTTAGTTAAGAAGGTCGAAATGTATCAAAGCATGTCAGGACCTATGATTCGACCAAATTACTTACCTTTGTGCATTATCTTTTAAAACAATTTCATCATCTATAAAAGATTTATCGCAAATGCATATTTTTAAAGCTTTATTTCTGTAATAGCCAGATGTTACCTGGGGTGACTCGAACAAGGCGTCAAGAAGGGAGCGCAGGCAAAATGAAGAATCGAGAGCACACACCGGCCTTTCTCCAAAACTCACAATTCTTCTTGGATGCAAGCATAACAAACATAACAAGCACATCTTTTAAATATATACAAAAAGACCACTATCTTTACACCGGCAGAAGTCACCAAGAAAAAAAAACATCAAGCTATGAACCACTTTCTTCCTCATATTTAATCGTCGCTTTTCTATGCATAGGGCTAAGCACTGCCTCCATTATTGCATAAGGCTAAACAATGTCTTCCTTTGCATGAGACTAAGAACTGTCTCCATTACTTGCATGAGGCTAGGAACTTCCTCCATTATTGCATAAGGCTAAACACTGCCTTCCTTTGCATGAGACTAAGCACGGTCTCCATTATTTTGCATGAGGCTAAGCATTGCCTCCATTATTACATAAGGCTAAACACTGCCTTCCTTTGCATAAGACTAAGAAATATCTCCATTACTTTACATGAGGTTAAGCACCGCCTGTATATTGAATAAGGCTAAACACTTCCTTCCTTTGCATGCGACTAAGCTCTATCTTCATCACTTCGCATGAGGCTGAGCACTGCCTACGCCACATTGCATAAGGCTAAACGCTACCTTTCTTTGCATAGGGCTAAAAACTACCCTCATTACTTTTCTTAAGGCTAAGCACTGCCTCCATTATTGCATAAGGCTAAACGCTGCCTTTCTCTGGATAGGGCTAAGCATTTCCCTCATCTTATACAAGGATAAGTGTTGCCTTCTCTCATTGTCGAATATGACTAAGAAACACTTGATCCCTCTATCAAGCGATCATTATAAATGCACATGTACATTTCACAGGCTAAAACATTGCCACATTTTCCGAAGGCGTCATAGTCTAAAGGCATCATCCTCATAGCCCGAAGACATCATGCCATGTCCTGAGGATCTTTATAAACTGCAGATCATTAGTCAAAGGCATCATATTCCGGAGGCACCATCCTCATGGTCCGAGGACACAATTCCATGGCATGCAAATCCCTTATCATACGCTTCATACCGCAGGACGTCATGGTCTAAGCACATCATCCTCATCGCCCGGAAGACGACTCTCGTGGTCCAAAGGGAATTTGCATCATGTTTAAATTTTTGCAATAACTATATATATTCGTGTGCATCGTGTTTTATGTTTTGCATGTAATTAAGAAGGTAATCGTTTTACAAACAGGAGCAATTCTCGCTCGGATTTTTATTCATAGTGTTCATATCCCTTTATTGTATTAAATGCAACCGATGATCAATAATTGATTACCCTTTATTCTGTAACTGCTTAATTATTTGCCTTGTACATCCATAATGTTTAAATGTGCATTGATAGCCCCATCTGAAATTATCTGTTACTCATGATGCTATCCTATCCAAAAAAGGATCCTTCTTCGATACGTATGACCCTTTTTGTATTAGCTATACTGGCTCCGTTCATCATTGGCTCCAGAACAACACACGACATGATTTTCGTAACACCAAGGATATGTAGGTAACTCAAGAACCAGGGTTCATCCCCAATTTGTTCCAAAATATCTCATCCTCGCTCATTCGGTCAAAATTGGTCATCATTTTCTTTATCCGGCAACTCTTTCATCATTTCCGGGTAAAGAGGGGCAGTTGTTTATACCCAATTTTGCTTTCATATTTTATAAAGTATTTCATATACTTTAAAAATATCATTATGCACTATTACCCAATTTATAGGGGTTACATAAGTATTTTCTATAATTTTAATATTTTAAAATTGATTTTTTTGCATTTAAATATTTATTAATTATCCATTCTAACTATTTCAGGGTGATTTAGTTATTCAAATTTATTATTTGAACCTAAATGTATTTTATATTATTTTACTCCAATCTTACATAATTATATTTGCCTCTTTCTACTATTTTACAATAATAGCCTATATTCTCATAATAACTACATTTTGAATATATTATTTATGTCAAAATTGCATTTTCATATTTTTTTCAACTCTGAATTTTTCTTTTTAATTATTTAATGCCTTAACTAATAATTTATTTATTTAATATCAAAATTCTATAATTTATTTTAATAAATTTTGTGTATTTTAAATTATAGCCCAATTTGGGGCTAATTTTACGACTAATAAGGTCCAAATGAGCAGGTCCATCCCACTTGACCCCCAAAAGCCCAAACCAAGAGACCCTCTCTATAAACCCAATCGCGACCCGTTAAAACAAGTTGCACTGCCTGTTCTTTTATCCAAGTCATTGATCTCTCAAGATCAACGACCCACAATCACACCACCTTTCTTAATTAACCAACTCCCCCCCCCCCCCT
>ML448099.1:52355-63153 GCA_005239535.1 Nicotiana rustica
TATATCACGTGTCAAAAATGGCTCACTTCTTTACATCTTAAGATCATGTACATAGTCCCTATATTATCAATGCATACTAGGAGACTCTATGCCTCATTTATCAAATCAATGATGTAATCACAATGAATAATCATGTCACCGTTATCAGTAGTAAGCTTCATGTCTCTTAGGATATATAACCTCACGAAATAGTCTGCTCAGCAAATTTATGGATTCTTGAATAATTCCAGCCCAATATCGAACCTTGTTGTTCCTTCTTATAGTAATTTTTGGGGGTTGAAGGTTCAAGCATGCCAAAGAAGAAGCATGATCCCGTGATCATATATAATGGATAGGAAGTCTTATGGTAATATTCAAGCTAGCACATCTTAGAGTAATTATTGGAGGTCACCAAAAGTTTAGTTTGGGGTGTTCAGCGTAGGGTTTTAGAGTTAATGAAAGTGAACAGGTTATTCTAAAGATTTTCTCTACGTATATATTGGGTGGATTGTTAAGGAAGGTAAAGTATGTGTAGGCACATTAGGCCTTATGAAATCTTGAAGAAAATGGGCCAAACTATGAGTATGATGTTTTTCCTATTAGTTTCCTTTGTGTACTCGATTTTTCATGTGTCTATGCATAAAGAGGTAGCTGGAAATCCTTTGTCTATCATTCAGGTGAAAACTACTGAAGGTGAAGTTAATCTATAATTGGCTTATGAGGGGGTATCTAATTGTCATCCTTGTTAGATAAGTTTGGGAGTTGATATTGTTTTCGTGAATGTGTTATGGCAAAGTCTGTAAGTCGAGGAGGCCACCTTGAAGTCCGAAAGTGTCGTGGAAACAAAATATTTTTTTCTTTATTGTGTAGCAATTGGTTTTGATTTGGAAGGTACCTTCTAGGTGTTATGATTTAAAAATATGCAGTTCATGTCCGTATATTGAGTTGTGGATGTGTTGTTAGGATGGTGTTGGTGATTCTCTGGAAGGTGGATAGACCTAATTACAAAATAAATTCTGCCGAAATTCTTAAAAACAATTAGGAGTTTGTAAAAATTTTGGCGATTAAGATGTACGAAGAAGATATAAGTTATGTTATGTGCTTGGAGGTTAACTCTACTTATTTTCATTCGAGGACGAATGATCCTAAGCGGGGGAGAATGTATGGCCCCGAAAGATTTATCTAAATAATTTAAGGTTTAGTGGTGCCAATGTAGGATAATGTATTATATTTTCGGAGTTTTTGGGTTGATAAGTGTGTTGGGGAGCTGAAATTTTTCAATCTCGCGTCGCCCAGCTTGTAGCTTGCTAGACCGTGTTATATCCTCAAGAGGCCAAGTCTGTAGCGCGTTAGACTGTGCTATATCCCTCGCAAGGCCAGGTCTATAGTTCGCTTTGGAGCTCGATAGGCCTGGTCTACAGCTCGCTACAGAGCATGCCTAGCCAGGTCTGTAGCTCGGTCCGGAATTTCGGAGTATCTGTTCTTCCATTATTATAATCCGGCTTTATTTTGATTAAAACCCCTTAGGGTTCATTTTTTAAGGGGATATCTGATATTTTTAGAGAGAACTGAGAGTGTTCTAGAGAGAGTAAGTAGCTCAAGTGCTTTGTTCATCAAGATCTTGTCCAAGCTTTGAAATCCAACTAGGAAATCTCACAATACCTTCATCTAAGAGGTAAGGTTCCATACCCTAGTTTTCAATTTCAAATTTGGGTTGAAGATGGTTAATGAGGAATGTGATTCTTGGGTGTAAGAGTATTATTTATACATGCATGTACTAATAAGGTTAGAGCTCAAATGGGTAAAGATTGGGTTGTGGAGTGAAGGAAATCTTGTGGAAGAATCTTGTAATCAAATTTGCACATCTAGTGTTTGATAAAATGCTCAAGTGAGCTGAGACCATGAATACCTTCCTAATTTGTGTTCAATTTAGTTATATCTCGAAATACATTGGGATTGATAGGACTTCCGGGACATTGTAGTAACTTAAGGAAAGCTCCAACAAGGTATGTTGGCTAAACTTTCTCTCTTAGAATCGAATTCCATAATGTTCCGGCAAGTTCAGGTATGGTTGGCTCAAGATTCCTAATTTCTATATTCCTGGTTATCTCCTCTAATCTTGACTATTCTGAATGAGCCTAATGTCTAAAGATATATGTTCAAAGTGTGGTTTGCGTATTAGAATGTTATGGCTTTGAGCAGTGCTCTAAATTAAAGCTAGTATGCCAAATTGTGAGAGAAAAATGCAATATTCTTGTAACGACACGATCGGTCGTTTGGAGCTCTAGCACGTCGTTCAGCAGTTTGAAGTCATGAGCAGCTCCATTTCAGGTATTATGACTTGTAGGTGTGGTCGGAATTTAATTTCGAAAAGTTTAGAGTTGATTTGGAAAGAAAATTCTCATTTTAGAAGCCTTAAGTTGGAAGAATCAACTAAGATTGGAATTTTGAGTAAACGACCTACGAATCAAGATTTGAAAGTTCATGCATGTTTGTATGATGATTTCGGACTTGGGCATATGTCCGGATCGGATTTTGGATAACCCGTGAGCGTTTCAATGCATATTGTGGAAGTTAGCATTTTTGAAGCAATTTCCTAAGTTTGGCCTGAAGTGCATTTCAGTTATGTTGACATCCGTTTGGGATTTCGAGTCTATGAATAGCTTCATATGGTTATTCTGGAGTTAGGAGC
Source organism: Nicotiana rustica (assembly GCA_005239535.1). NCBI lineage: Eukaryota > Viridiplantae > Streptophyta > Magnoliopsida > Solanales > Solanaceae > Nicotiana > Nicotiana rustica. The sequence goes on from ML448099.1 coordinate 55,027, forward strand.
GCGATCGGAAGTGAATTTGGATGTCCATAGGTCATTTTGGAGTCATTTGGCTAAAGATATAAATTTGAAGGTTTTTAAGAAATCCAACCGGAAGTGAAAATTTTGATATCGGAATCGGAATGTGATTCTGGAAATTGGAGCAGGTCTGTAATGTTGAATATGACTTGTGTGAAAAATTTGAGGTCAATCGTACGTGATTTGATAGGTTTCGGCATCGAATGATCCGTGATTTCGGCATTGTTTGATGTGATTTTGAGGCTCGACTAAGTTTGAATGAGGTTTTGGGTATGGTTGGTAGTTTTGGTTGAGGTCTCGGGGGCCTCGGGCGTGTTTCAGATGCTCAACGGGTCGAGTTTTGCCTTGAGAGGTTTGATGGTTTTCTGGTGTGAGTGCAGCAGGTATTTACTCTATGCGATCACGTGAGTAGGTGTACGATCGCATAGAAGGATTTGGAGGCTGCTTGGATTTGGCCTGTGCGATCGCGGGTAGTTGTTTGTGATCGCATAGAAGGATTTGTGAAGGCTGTTGGATTGCCCTATGTGAACGCAGGGTCTGGTGTGCGAACGCATAGGGGAAAAGGGAGCTAGGGGCCTGGTGTCCCTTTGGCCTGTGCAAATGTTGGTAGGGGATCGCGATCGCGGAGTGGTGGCTCGAGGAAGCTCTGCGAACGCTCCTGTGGGTATGCGAACGCAAAGAGTAGCTGGGGCCTGGGCAGATTAGTTTATAGGCAAAATTTGTGGCCATTTCTTCCTTTATTCCTTTCTTTGGTCGATTTTGGAGGAGCTTCAAGAGAGGATTTCTTCATGCAATGCCTAGGTAAGTAAATTCCTCCCGTTTTTAAGTTAAATACAAGATTATATGCATATATTAGACATGGAAATTGGTAGAAAATTAGGAAATCTTAAAGGAACCTAGAAAATGGTAATTTGGATTTTTAGCCACGAATTTGAGCATGGAATTTAGAGTAAATTGTATATTTGAACTAGTAAAGCTATGGGTAGAATGTATCTTCGAGAAAATTCGGATTCCGAGCACGTGGGCCCGAGGGAGATGGTCATTTCGCTAAGCGGGGTTGGGAAGTTATATAATTTTGAATTGTTACAAATATTAGGGTATATCTTCATTGGTTTGTCATTGTTTGGATAGTTTTGGGGTGTTGTGCGTCTGTTTAGAGTCATCGGAAGGGCTTGCAGGCTGGTTATGGAATTTCGGAGCGAGGTAAGTCTCCTTTCTAACTTTGTGAGGGGGAATTATCCCCCTAGGTGAACTAATTAAGTATGTGTTACTATCTACGGGGGCTACACTCGCATGAGGTGACGGGAGTCTGTGCGTAGCTACTATTATGCCATGTCCGGGTAGCCTAGGACCCACTAGCATGCCTTACCTGTTATACCTGTGATCTTGTTAGTGATATTACACTGCTAATATAACCGAAATTGTAATTGAATGACTAAGGAAGATTAGAGTTTATTTTTCTAAACCATCTAAAAAGAGAACTGATTTCCTTCGCGGGCAATTGTATTTCCGGATAAGGTTGTATTATCAAAAATTATAAAAACTTGGCAAGTGAATTTCAAAAAGGATTTAAACATTATTTTATGGTTTTTAAAAGTTAAATCTGTCATTTACTTGAGTATTTGTTTTCCCGACGTATTCGGGATGGACTGTTGATTGTGTCTGACTGCATGTGACCGCTTCGCAATTTACATTCCGTGAGCTGAGTGTTATTTCCCCCACTCTCATGGGAGCGGGTCGTATGCCACGACGGATTTAAAATGCACTTTTGGTACGGGCCTTTCGATCCTCGGCAGTGCATAGACATGATTATTATATTGAGAGGTGCACTTATGGGACTGGCCGTTCGATCCTCGGCAGTGCACAGAGATGATTATTATATTGAGAGATGCACTTTTGGTACGGGCCGTTCGATCCTCGGCAGTGCATAGACATGAGTATTTTATTGAGAGGTGCACTTTTGGTATGGGCCGTTCGATCCTTAGCAATGCACAGAGTTGATTATTATGACGGCTCAGGCCGGTTGTCCTTATCCTGTATGCGCATGCTAAATTGTTAGATGTTTTCATGGATTTTTAAAAGTGACAAGATATTTGGGGAAAAACAAAGAGGAAATTATTTATTTAAAATATTTGGGGGAAAAATGAGGAAGTGGTAACTGTTTGTTTATTCCCAGTATTTACTTAGATTTCAGTGCCTTATATATATTGCTGCTTTGCTAGCTTTACATGCCTACCGTGTTCACCTTATGTAGTTAATTAATTTGCGGGCCCTTAGTGAGTGTCTAATTCGGCCTCTCGTCACTACCTCTCTGAGGTTAGGCGGGCTACTTACTGAGTACATGTTGTTTTTGTACTCATGCTACACTTGCTGTGCATTTTATTGCACAGGTACTTTCATAGCAATGTGGAGGATTCGGAGACTCAGGCGAGTTGCATCGTCCGAAGACGATCCGCATCTGACAGAGTCTCCTCGTACTCTATTTATTTTTATTTTAAGCTTCCTTGTCCAATTTGTATTTCGGACATGCTTTGTGATGATTGTATAAATTCTTACAAATTGCTCATGTACTTGTGACACCGGGTTTTGGGATGTGTTGGGATATAATTGTTAAAGTGTAATATTCAAACTATTGTTTTACTTGACAGATTTTATTTAGCTAGCATGTAATAAAGTGAAAGGAAATGATTTTTCATAAATGTTAAACAGGAATTTATTTTGACTAATTAATGATTGGCTTGCCTGACAATGGTGTCCGGTGCCATCACGGCCTTAGGGATTTTTGGTCGTGACAAATCTTGAGACTTTTAATGGCTCATACGCATTCCTAAACCCTTGATTGAAAATATCTTGTTCTTGACAATCTGTTAGGATGCTTGAAGATGAAATAATTGAATTGGGAAAAATAGCCAAGAACTTAAGTTATAATTGTGACTAGTGATGCCAATGAAATGAGAAGATGTGAGACATATCATGAAATGAGCCTCGACTTAACTATTCAAAAATGACATCAAAATAGAATTTTCCAAAAGCTTTTGCACTCAATTTACTCCCATAAGTGGTTGTTTTAAATAATATTTTGCTTTATAAATACATCCAGTGTGATTCGAATCATTATACACTCAGGTATTGAAAATGTATGTTGTCATTTCTAGGAAAGAGAGTTATAAGTATAAATGATGTATTGATTCTTTATGATCTTGATGTGTGTTTCTATTGATGGTTGGTATGCCCCATTCTTTGGGAAGAAACCTTTTGTGCTTAAAGTTTCCATAACTAATGAACCTAAGGTATATGATTTCCGAAATATTGTTGTTGTGACTGCGTGAAAATACTAGTGAAGGTATATACAATACAAAATCTGTTGAGGTGAACACATTTGTAGTTATGTTACTTTTATGTGGAAATCAAACAAAAATCAAAAAATATTTTTGGGAGTATCATTAGTAAAACCGAGGAAGGGTGGGTCATAAGGCCCACAACTGAAACTACATGTGCCGATGTAGGGGTGTGATGTTTAGATGCCAATACCACACAAGAAGATAAGTTACTTTGTGTGGTAACCAATTTTCAATTGCTGTCTCAATAGAAGAACCTGGTTCTTCTTGATGTACTTACTTCTACTGTCGCGGAATATTAAAAGTAGTAAAGTAAAAACACAAAGATTTTTACGTGGAAAACGCCTGGCTCAAAGGGTGAAAAAACCACGACCTACTCCTCAGTAGGATTTGCTCAAACTCTTCACTAAATACTCTGAGCCAAACGGACTTACAAAATAAACTCCTTTATAATCCTAGGACTAACTCTAATCCCTTTGTAGTATCTAGCCCCTAGCTAATTTCTACACGCCTCAAGTTAACTCTAACTTGAACAAAGCGTACCTATTACAATTGCTTCTATGAAAGCTGAAAGATACAATATTAAAACTCCTACTACAATCAACTAGACTCAATAATTAATCAGATGGGACTGGTTCTTCTAGTTGATCTGTAGACTTTTAATCGCACAATGACTCTGCTAGCAAATTGACTCTGGGAACTTTGCTTTCAGACTTTTGATTCACTTTAGCTTTTGTGTGTGTGTCATTCCAACAGAAATACATCAAGTATTTATAGAGTCAGTTGAGCTTGTTGTCCAATTCTAGTCCAACTCTACCTGGGTGAATAAATTCGCACCAAACTCAACTTCCTTTATTTTGTTACCTTCCTTGCTGAATTCGATTTCAATCTTCTCATCAGTTTGCAACCTTTTCGCATTAGGAGACAATCTCTCGGTTCATTGATATTTCACATTCACAAATATCTCATATGCATATACGGTTCATGTGCCAGCTATTCAGTTCAAGATGTGTGCTCTGATGGACCTGGTTCAACTGGTCAGCCATTTGTCAATCTTCAAAACTATGCAGTGACATGGGTCAACAAATTCCCCCTTTTTGATGATGCCAAACTCTGTGCTTAATCCTGTATACACTTCAAATACTTTGTACGGTTTTAAGCATTAATCATAGAGAATCCAGGTTCATTAGGTTATAAATATCACTTTGAAAAAAAAATCCAGCCACATATCTTCCCCTTTTTGGCATTATCGAAAAGTATGCAAAATGTTATACTTACCAGATTTATTAATTATTACTCATGGCCATTGAGGCAACTACTGGTGCAAAGCATGATTAATCAACACAAGAAGCCAATAAATGTTAGCTAACTAAGAAACTGAGACAAGTCAATAACTAAAATCAAATTTCATTGATTAGGAATATCAACCACCATACAGAAAAACAAAAACAAACCAACCATGAGCAAAAAATAGAGTAAAAATAACTGAAACTGAATAACAGGTCTAAAGAGGGCTTTGGAAGCTCTGGGAATCCTAAGGATGGGAAGGTGCAGAGGATGTTGTGGTCTTGGATTGTAGAAGAGAAAGCATATGTTGAAGAACACCCTCGTTCTTTTCTTTCTCCTTTGCTAATTCATCCCTAAGAGCATCCCGCCCAGCTTCAACCTCAATCACACGAGACTTCAAATGAAGGATCTCCATATCCTTAATCTCGTTTTCCTGCACCAGAATTCTAACTTTGTTGTTGAATGGTTGCTTCCTAGATGAACCAGGTTCATCCACAGGAACATTAACATTGTAGTCACATGTCAGCAAAGTTTCCTTCCCAAAATAGTCTTTGGAAGTAACCATCTCAGCCTTCTTTACTAGAACCCCAAAATGTGAAAGCACTACTGTCAGAATCAAGCCATATGGAATTGCGTGTGCTTTGGTTCCATTTACAACTCTGTCAAAGAGTTGGATGATGAAAGCCGACCAATTTATTTGCTTTCCCCTGTACAAGCATTCCATCAACGTAAGATCTATATAATTTGCAATATGCCTTCTTTCTTGTCTAGGCAGTAGGAACTTGATGACGAACTCGAAGAGTAGCTTGTTCTCTGGCTTCATTTCACTCTTGTAAACCGGCCTGGGTTCAATCTCCTTCTCATTATCACTGAAGAATCTGGTGATGTTGATTGTTGAGGCCATCCCATCTAGACAAGGCCATCTTTGCCTTGTGTAGTCCTCATAGCCCTTAGCTGGTATGTTCAGAATAACACCCAGTTCTTTAGCATCAAAGGAAACTTCAATTCCTTTGACCATGGAGGTGACCCTGCCTTCCTTGACAATGGCATTTCCCATGAATTATTACCTACTCAGCCCTTGCCAGCATGCCTTCCATGTGAAGGACCAGGTCATTCCAGCCCTGCACCTCCAGAGTTTGCAGCAGATATTGCATTCCAGGCTCCTTTAGATCCTTCACCAGCTTACCCTTCAGTATTGTTCTTTTTCTAAACATGGTAACTCTGTCAGTCACCTCTCCTATTTCCTTCTCCTCCTCTCCACTCCAGTCTGCATCATCATCCTTTTCCTCAATAATTTTCACTTTCTTTGGGTTGGCCCTGGTCCTCTTAACAGATCTTGTTGGTGTGACAGACATTCTAGCTGACTTCTTTGAAGAACCCTTGGCCTTTGTGGGTCTTGGTGTCTCAGCCATACATGGAGCAGGCTGCTCCTCCTGTTGGACCAGGTCCAACGTCATCTCTTTAATCTCATTAGCCGCAACAGGCTCTCCAACTTTTGCTTTTACTTTTGCTGCCCTCTTCTTCTTGCTCTCTTTCAGAGCCTTTTCTAATTTATCTTCTTCATCTCTCACAGTGCTACGAGTAGCTCTTACTTTTGGAGCAGGAACATCAGCAACTTTAGATATTTTTCTTTTCTTTGAAGGAACTGGGTGAGTTGCCTTCTTGGGCTTCTGATTCTTTCTTTTCTTGGGGTTATAGGACTCCCCCAGATTCTTCAGCCTTTCAGCCAATGTTTCTTCCCCAGATGAACCAGGTTCATCTGTTCCTTTCTTCAGACATGCAAGACCTACTACAGCTTCCTCAAATATGCTTCCCCCTAAATCTGTGATGTTTTCTCCAACAGTTTCAGGAATGGGACTACAGATAACCACCGTGGTACCATCCTCTCCAGATCCCCTCACAACTTCTTTTCCCTCTCTCTCAAGAATTCTTACTTTTCTACCACCCCTCTGCCTTCCAGGTACTTCACATCAATAACAGACCCAACCAACACGAATCTTTTATCAACAGAAGTAAATTCAGAATTGATTTCAAGATTACCTTTTTCAGAACTGGTTGAACCAGGTGCGTCTTCCTCATTGGCCGATTTAAAGGATTCATTGGATGAATCTGACTTAGTACCTTTGTCTACTTTTATAAGATCCTCCAAGAATTTTTCCCTAGCCCCAGAAGCAACAGATTTCCGAGAAAGAGCTTTGACACGACGATTCTTGGGGGTAGGAGTAGGGTTTGGAGTGGGTTCAGGAATGTGTGTATTTTGAGGGGTTGATGAAATTTCTGGTGATTCAGAATTGTAAACGGACGGAGAATTGGAGACAGATTCAGAAGGTCATCCATCATAATCACGATTAGGTGATGAATTAGAAGAAGAAGCTGGTGGTGGTGAAGACATTATTATGTATTGTTAGGAAGAGAAGGCGAGTTATCAGTTTTGGGTTGTGTAGTATGAGTTGAACTTTGTTTGAGGGTAGCTTTATGAAGAGAAGAGTAATGATGACCTTTTATAAGATGTGGCTAGGAAGATTTCAACCTGCAGAATTTGTACTCAAGTAGGAGTCTAATCGCCGAAGGAATGACTTGATTAGACATTTAATTTTGCCTTAACCTAGGTTAATTAAGTGAAGACTGGACTTCTTGAAACTGGTTCAATTTGTGTGATTACGAAGTATTTGTGTTTGAACCAATTATGGAAAGAATCCTGCTCATGTATGAATGTAATTGAATTAATATATGGAGAAGAGTACGTACCTTGTCAGTCAGATGAATCAGCATGGATGAACCAAGTTCATCCTATTAGAAATCGTTAAATTGCCTCAATTTACAAAGAAAGATAAACATTATTAGTATCCAGGGAATCATATTAATACATGGCACAAGAGTATGCCAATAAAGACATGATGCTGAGCAATTATTAATCTGATTAAGTACCTAATTAAAATTTTCTAGCCAAATTTTTTTTTTCTTTTATATATGTTTTTTCTTCAATCAGGTGATCTTAATCATCCCTAATTCCAGCATGTTTCTCTCAAAATGCTCCATACTAAGTGCTTTAGTGAATATATCAGCAATTTGATGATCAGTAGCACAAAATTCGATTGAGATCATTCCTTTTTCATAGTTATCCCTTAGGAAATGGTGCCTAACATCTATGTGCTTAGTTCTTTTCTGATGAACCGGGTTCTTCGTCATACTAATAGCACTAGTGTTATCACAAAACATAGGAATGCATCCCACATCAATACCAAAGTCCATGAGTTGTTGCTTGATCCATAACAATCGGGCACAACATGAGGTTGCAGCCACATATTCAGCCTCAGCAGTAGACAAGACTACTGAATTTTATTTCTTAGTAGCCCAAGACAAAAGGCATGAACCCAGAAAATGAGCCATACATGAAGTACTTTCCCTGTCAACCAGGAATCCATCATAATCAGCATCAGCATATCCTACAAGGTCAAAATTACTACCTTTAGGATACCAAAGGCAC